>WBND01000236.1:802266-836914 GCA_013398595.1 Tychaedon coryphoeus | reverse complement strand
TTACCTTATCACAAAGTTTCACAAAGCGTTTCTTAGTCACTTCTTGCCCAGAGGGCATTTATCTGCGTCTGTCTGTTCTGTTATGTTCGATTAGGTCTAAGATATCAGGCCCTTTATCAGTTCCACTGTACTCTCTGTTTTTTTCATCAGAGGGAGAGGAGGATCAGGCTTGGGGTTTTACACTCCACACTCTCCAGAAGAGACAAAAAATCTGATTTCAGTTGGAGAAATCACCACTAAAAGGAAAAGCTGAAATAGCTTGGTGAAAAGATGAGTTATAGCTATAGAATACAAAGCCATATAGGCAATCTAAAATGGAAGAATTGTAATTGCCCAACTGAGTTGCTTCAGACACACGTTTGTGGGGTTTTATACCTTATATATCTTATTAATTAAATACATTAATTGCATTACACTGACCATAATAGAAAGTCTAGAATTTGAAATACACCATTTGTTTTAGGCACTTGCCTATAAAAAACTTTTTAGCGGTAACATCTTTTTTCAGACATTTCATCTGCAATCTGTTCAACTCCATGACACTGACATCATCACTACTGATACTATCCAAAGACAATTCAGAAGTACTTTTTTTAAATTATGTGCAGTGTTATTAGGATTATTGTCAGTGAAACCAAATGTGCTGGTGTGAAAAGAACATCTCTTCCATTAACTGCAGTAATTGTAATTTGCATGATGTCTTTTACTTCCAGATGCTACACGGATCATGCAATGGTTCACTGAGGTTACCAAGTAGTTAGGCTTCTATTTTCATGTTACAAGTGCATTTAAGAGTCCAGACAAAGGTCTGAATATAGGTACTGAGCACACACAAAGAAACACAGAGTTTCTGCACCAAGAGACTTACAGATTATAAAGCAGAGAAAGAGAAATGGAACAGAGAGATAACAGTGGTGGAAAAGTGAGCAAATGCTGATAGTGCACATATAAAGGAATAAAATCCAATTCCCCTATACCAGACTGTGTTAATGGTCCTCCTGTCAAAAAATTAACTGTGAGCTGCATCATGTAAAATTTCATCCATCCTGTTAAAACATAGAAACATATACATTAAACATACACATTTATAACACAGAATATGGGTAACACATTTATTGATATCTCCTGCAGCAATGGCATTTTATAACCAATCTTCATACTTAAGATATCTCTTTTAAACACTGGGTTTTCCCAGTAATATTATCTAGTTTATCATCTGCCTTAAACTATCAGGACAGAGATTTGCATTTAAGAAATTATGGTAATTAATCTTGTCTACACATTTACATAGATACACACAGAAAAACATGGATGATTTCCAGGGGTAACAGCCAAAATATCCTTGATTTTATAGATTCAGCTACTTCAGATCAGTCATATTCATTGTCAGTCTGCCTCAGAGGAGGCTAGAGTAACAACCCAAGAAGGCTGATGGTAGCTCTGCTTGGAAAAACAAAAACTTGCTATAAAAAAGATTGAAAAATCAGTGATCAGAAAACCAAATACATCATAGTTTGTATGGCAAATAGTGTATCTATTCAAGCACATTTGGGAACTAACCAAAATAGAAGAAATATATGAGAAATTGGCTCCTTTTACAAATCAAATAATTTGTCAAGATAATAAGAAGTCATTTATTTGTGCAAACCTCATTATATTTGATTCTTTCACTGCTTTTTACTCAGGATCCTTCCTCACCTTATTTCTCACATCAGTGACATTTCTCCATGTAAATCAGAAGCTCCAGACTTCTTTCTTGCCAAACTCTCAATTCTGGAGCTCAACTTGAAGTCCAGAAAGGGGACCAAGCCAATTTCACCAGAAAAATTAATAAGCAAGTCTTCTTCAGTCTCCTCACTTCCAATTAAATCACAATTCCCGTTATATCACTGACTTCATGCACATTTCCTTGAGAAATTGACTGAGGAACTTCCAATGCCAACATTTTCTCTATGAGGCAAACACCTATATATGTAGAGCACTGTTGAAGAGTCAGGTTTTGAAACATTTAAAGTAACAAGATGGTCACATATTTTGTTGGTTTTTACATAAAAAATCTGAATTTGAAACTGCAGCAATCAAAGCATTTCATTTTTGCTATCCCCACTATCATCACCACAGCCCAAGCTTCTGAAGATGTCAGCTGTTTGCTTTGGTAACTTAGTTTAAGACCAGTGCCAACCCATAAATATTTCTTAAACACTGCTCAGTAATTCCTTCAGGGAAAGAAATAAGGCAGTAATTGCAGATCAGCGGGATTAATTATTATTTGCCAAGGAATATAAAAGTATTGTGTTACTTCTGCTTACCAAAATAATTTTTTCAGTTTAACCATTCCAAAGACCAAGCGAGATTACTTTACACTTTAGAGACTGAAGTGTACAGTGGTTTATTTGAGAGACCCAGCAAAGCTTCATTAAAAAAAATGTTATTTAACTCTTTTTGCAATTAAATGAAATCATTCCTTTTATCAGTTCAACCAGCAGTGGAAATATGATCAGTACATTTGTTCAAATTATGCTTCACTGTCTTAAGGGGCTTAAGAAAATAAAGCAAAAATTATTAGTTAAATGGGGTCAAGTTTATGAAGTTTAAAACATCTGAATTATGGTAGCAACTTAATGAAACTCTAAATATAGCTTTCATTCTGCTTGCTGGAATATTCACAGCCATCAGCAGTATGAAAATGGAGGCACTACTGAGTGCTTATAATAGTGAAATGATATTCCTCTCATTTTAATACAGGTACTGTACAGAAAACTATGTTATAGGAAATTATATAGGAAAAATGGCATAAAAAGCTCTAGTCAGCCATGCACAGTATCGACCACTGGATTTGATCAGCCAAACCTCTGCCCACATCCCATGTGTCATCAGCTTTATCCTTCTTATAAACTCGTTTTTTTGTGTGCATAACATATCCCCTCCATAGGTCCTACACTTGTGCTGTCAAACAGATGTGCTTGATTGCAAATAAACTACTTATTGCTTCTTCTAATAACTAACAGAAAAATATATATCTCAGAGGAAATTCTTCCCCTCCTTTTCCTTACTGAAACACCAGGATGCAGGAAAAAATTTCCACACCTGAGTCAGTGCCATCAGTCCTGTGCAACTTCAAAGACAGATTTTTTGAGACATGTCAACAATCTCCCAATCACCACTAGATTATCTTGCCTTTCTTCTGAGCTTAGCAAATGTTATGCACTGGAAAACATCTGATCCACATTAATTCAAGACAGAAACAAAAATTTGAGTGGATTAACAGTAATTTTGTAGTAATCTTTACCAGAAACAAGATTTCAACAAACATCTGTGCTCAGCAATAATTCACAAGTTAAGAAAAATATTACACAAGTTGAGCTACAGGACCTAAGAGACCTTTGATTACAGCTAATTTGACAAGGAAGTTGCAACAGAGTACAGATTGCTTCAGAAGGAGACTCCTTTTTTGCTTCTAGTGAAACTGGTATGCTATAATTTGCCTGCCTGGCTATAATCAAATTTTTCTTTCAGTTTCTTAACTTGAAAGTTTTCAGGAACCGATGAACATGCCTAAGACAAACAAATAACACAGGCAGCACTCCAGCTTTGCATCTGCTAAAGGTCAGAGAGATCAAATTGCAGTGTCTCCCTGGAAAACAGACCTTTAAAATAGGAAAGCAATCAAGAGGAAAATAGTTTTAAAAGAACAAATGTTAGATAGGACCTTATCTTATTATTTTTTTCCCCCAGTGTTGGTTATTCACTTTTCTACCATTTGTTTTTTAGGAAATTTTCACTGTAATCTGCCTAACTTAGAGTAGTTAGGAAATAAGAAAGGCTTGTTGCCATTCTAATTTTCTAATTCTAAATGTTAAATTTAGAATTTTTAATTCTTAAATAAGTCTGTGCCAAGCAATACAGATTATCAAGTTCTTTCTCACTGTCTCACTACCCTCTCTCTCCCACTGGAGAGAAAAGGATTCATGTATCTTCTGTTGTTAAATCCTGTAGATTTTTTTTCCACCAAAAATGACCTATAGCACTATTGCCACTTATCCAAACCAAGTAAAGAAAGCACATTGCAATGAAAGAAAATTGCCAACTCACCTTGGCAGTATCTGCTTTCCCTGTATCCATCAGTACCACTCCAATATCCCATGGATGCTGAAATTTTTCACAGTTTCTTCAACTGAAGTGGTTCTCTGCCCTTTGCCACAAGACAATATGTCTTTGCTGCATATATTTCACATCAGATGTCAAATATAAACTGATTTTTTTCTCTTCTTCTATCTGGCTACATTTGATGATTTGTCCCCTCTTTCTCTTTGTTTCCAGAGTGCTGTTGGAACATTTGGAAGGAGACGTCTACTGAAAAGGCATAATGACTAACTAAAATTTCCTTGTTGTGGAAACCAAATTGTTTAAAAATTTTTAAAACAGAATCACAAAGAGAAGAAGAAAAAATTCTACTGCAATTCTTTAGTCAAGTTTTCTGTACAAGTTCAAAAATTATTTGTACTGGAACCCAAACACAATGATTGTATTTCTCAGCGATTGATCAGGGAAGGCAACTAGATTCTGAGTGCAAAACCCTGAGTACCAAGACTTCAGAGATGTATTGATCTGAATATGTAGCATCAATAACACAGGAGAAAAAATACATCCAGACAGATAATAGTATGTAGAATATATCCATATATATTTGCAAGCTAAGAAATAATGCAGCAAAAATAATATCCAGATTTACATAGTCTGGAAAAATCAAAACTGTCTGTATTTCTGACTGCTGTTTAAACCCAAAGAAACATTTTCCAGCAAAAATGTAGTCAGAACAGATGCAAATATGTTTTTTTTAAATCTCAAATAAGCAGGATATTGGTGAATTTATTATATATGTTTACAGAGTATAAACTCTCAACTTGAGCTATAGAAGCCCTCAAAACACCTCATTCCATTTCTCTGAGCATACTTTATATGAATTTCAAACTTTATATAGGAAGGAAAAGTGTAATTAAAATTAAGGACTAAACCCTGAATATTAAACAGCATCTAATACTCAAATGCATGCATTTATTTTTTAGCTCTTAATCTATTTTTTGTAAGCAACTTTGACCAAAACCAACCAACACCTACACAAAGAAAACAAAAAATATGGATCCAAATATTTACTTAGTTTGGGTCTAACACCACTTATCTTTCTTATTTTGGAAAGAAGTCTGAAAGAAGAGAGAAGCTGCCTTTCAAGAAATGCCAGTTTGAGTTTAAATTCTGGAAAAGTAAGGAAAGACCCAGGGAAGTGGAAGGCTGTGACAGAGTGCTGCTTGCAACAGATGACACAGCTTTGGCTGAGAGACAACAATGAAAGTTGGAAAGTCAATTTTCATCTTCGTAAAAATCCACTGATATTCTTTCATACACTGTCAGGAAAACTGCTGGTCAGGATAGATGTAAAAAGATGTGTGTTTAAGAAGTAGAATTAAAACTCCTAACTCACATGTTCCCTATTTAGGGACAAACTCAGGTCCCTATCTTGTATCAAAAAGGTCTTCCTATATAATTTGATTCAGGATCTTATGTACACCATGGGACTGAGTATTTTCCGAAAAAAAATTCTAAAATAAAGGACTGTTAATAAAATGTTTTTCCACTGTAGGTTTTTAATAATGTTAAAATATAAAAAGCTACGCAAATCTGAACACGGAAAACTTAACATATTTTGGAAAACATTAGAAATGTTATATTTGTTAAACTACCATTGATGCTTAGACACACCCCAAATAGACTAATATAGGAGGTTTTAAATCTCAGCAGGACATGTATCTGAAATCAGACAGTCCATATGTCAAAGATTCTGCAGTAATAATTCTATTGGATGTATTTGGTCAAGATGTGGAAATTTTATGTAACTGTGCCTGCCTGTGTGACTGACATGTTGATGTGTGAAATCAGATGAATTTTTAAAAAATTGTTTGGAAAAGGTTTTTTCTTTCTTTATTCCCCCAGCAGAAAATTCATCTATTTTCACACAGAATCATAAAAAAATCTTTCACCCACATCAGTCAACTGGATAGTTCTGAAAATGTTGTATTTTCATGTATTGCAGTCTTTCAAAAATTGATTAGACTAACACCAATGGAATGGCTGACAGCACTTATTAAGTCCTCTGTCTTGGGTAAAATCCAGCCTGCTCTGCCAGCTTGTTTCACAATGACATTCTTGTTGTCAGGGCACTGATAAAAAGTCTTACCTGCTGTGTGTGATACAAAGCATTTTTTTTAATATTAGAATGTACTTCTTTTTTTTGTCCTACTGAAAAAAATACTTAGAGTATTTCAATTTCCTCATATGCTAGGTATAATTATATATCTAAATTGCTGTTCCATTTAGCTGACAGATTTTATTACATACATGAAATATATTATCATAATTTCAGTGAAAATTTGAATAAATTTAAATAGAGAGTTCATGTTCATAATAAGTATTTTAATTGTTTATTTCGAAAGGAGACAAGTTTGGTTGGTTTAGAGGAATAAATACTGAAAGTTCACAGAATTATTGAAAATAAAGAATAATTTATACAAGATATTTAATAAAGAGATGTGTTTCCATTTGCTAATTGATGTTTTGTTCACTTTAATACCACAGAAAATTTTGCATTAAACATTTGAAGTAGCTATGGCTTAGCTACTTTCAATATTTCAACTTCTATGGGAAACCCCATAGAAGGACCAAAATGATTACACCACTTCAACAAAATTGGGAAAATGAAGCATTACTCATCAGACACATCCTTCTAAACCAACACCACACCAAAGGTTTAAACATCTTCGGCATTTCAACACCTGTTGGAATCCCTGACTGTAATCCAAAGGGCAGGCTTCCAAAGGACTCAGTTGTGTTGGTATTCCAGGCTACAACTAGCCCACAGAAACTAATTCAAGGCTAAAGCTCCTCCTGAGGGGAAAATGTTAATTATCAAGATAGAAGTGTTTCATTGAGACGTCTCTGGTTTAGTGAAACACTGCCAAATGCAAAGTGTTTTCTTTTAGATCGAGACTGTGAACAAAATCCCGGGTGACAAAACCTTCAGGATTCAAAAATCACTGAATCTGGATGATTCCTCCTGGCTCAGTGGAAGCTGTACCCATTGTCTCTCTATTGTACCATTTCAAAAGGCTTAAATAGAAAAATATCTTTAGTCTGTAACTCCAGTGTTAGTTTAGGATGTCTCAATGTGAAGCAATTTTAAAAGTCTCCTTCTTCCTTACTATAGCATAAAAATTCAGAAAATTTCACCTTCTCTCTGACATATATTAAGGATTTTGGTTCTCCCTTCTTCCCCACAATGAAAATGCACACGTCTTCCTCAGAATTATTTTGCAGATATTTGTTACTAGGAGAGACCTCTGTTCTCTCCACCTTATAAATTTGATATGCAGAATGTTTGGCCCAAGACCTGAGCACTCAGCATGTCCGTCCATCCATCCATCCATCCATGCTCTCCAGAAGAGGAAAGCTCCTGGCTCCTGATCACTCTGCTGCAAGTTTCAGATCTCATGTGATTGCCCCAATGTCTTATCACAAAAATACAAGGAAAATCCAAATATCTTGCCCAAGAGTCACAGCATTTAATCTAGCCTCAATTCTCTCTCTAGTCTGTTTCTATAATTGCAGTGGTAGACCTCCAATGACTCTACTCCTTTCTGAATCCATCCCCAAGACTGTTTTCTTCTGTCATCATATGTTTTGAAGGGTAGAAAATAATAAAAAGGAACCTTCATTCTGGAGAATGGGTCCTTCAATTTCTAAATCTCATTTGAGAACAAGTAAATTTATCAACTCTCCCTTACCTCTGGAAACTGGCAAATTGCAACAGACCACAATGTTTCTTAATACTAAACTTTCAAAACTTGCTGCCTGTCCGAGTTCTTTTGGTGCCTCCAATATTCTCTCTACCAAAAAAGGTGCATGATCAAGAAATGAATGTGTTTGATGGTGCCTTGAAAACAATAAACTGCTTCTAAATTTAATGCTTAAAATGAGCAAATACGAATGAGCAATTTAGTAAATCAGTTTGGAACAGAAAATTGACCAAGTAGCAACATCTTCTTTTACCCTCAAGATCTTCACTTACACCTGAAGAACATCAAAAACAGCCGTGTCTTCAAAGGCAATTAGGAATAGACTTGGTTTTTTCCTATAGATACTAATTAAGCTGGCCAAACACAAGTTATTTCTGATCTGGAAACTAAATGGGTCACTTCTGCATCCAGGCAAATAAATGACACTGAGGAAACAGATGCTTAAACATTTTTCAACAGTGACAGTGATATTTATGGACAACTCATGACAGCAGCAGGGTGAATGGATATTTGCATGCATCTGCCTGTAGACATGGGGCAGCTGTGGTGGAAAAAGGGAAGGAGTAGTGACTGAAAAACTTTTTTGAAAAATAATTTGAAGAAATGGAAAGGGAATCTGGTGTGTATTTCAGGAAAGATACTGCTAACATGGTCTGTAACCTGAGTTGTTCAAAGCAAGTACCTGTCAAATAGATGGGAAAGTGGCTCTTGCTAACAGGCAGTTATCAAGAAGAGATTTTGTTTTTTTTAGTTTAATGGCTAAGCTAGCCACACTCTCAGTCAAAAAGATAAATCTCCACATCCATTGGAAAGTATTTAGCAATGTCAGTGATTCTATGATGCCCTGGTTTGGAAGAGAGATGTATTTTATTAGTGCATTATGGAAGGAAGAAAAATGCAGAAGCAACTTTGGATATGCTAGGAGCATGCAAATATCACATGCAGTCACACCACAGAAAATCATGCTAGACAAAGCTGGCTAAAATTTGGGTTTTCCATACCTCATACTCCTAGTTGAAAATAAACAATAGTAATAAATAAGAAAATAATTAAGTGTGAATCCCTGCTACACAGTTTTTCTCTTGTTCTTAGATGTAATTTAAAGAAGTGCTTAAGACTTCAGAGTAACAAGCTGGTTCAGGATTCAAAATGTCGCATTAAATTACACAGGACTTCCACAGCTTCATTCAGATCACTTTGTCACTTGAATATCTCTGTATCTTTTCACATTTCTTTCACATTAGGCCTGTCTTTTCTGCTTATGTTGTAATCTCTATGAGACAGATGACATGTTTATTCATGTTTGAGATCTGTCACAATGGGGCTGTAATCTCTACTGCATTACACAGAACACAAATGATAATTTCAACCCTATCTCTTCTATTTATTTTTCCTGTATCATGGCATTTGATTGAAATCCTGCTAGCAAAAATATTGACTCAGACAAGTAATGTCTTCATTTCACAACTCTCTCATCTTGTCTCACTGTCTGCGGCTATCTCAGTGCCATTTAAAAGAAAAAACCACGCCAGTCACACCATTATAAACAGATATTTTCCCAACTTTCCTCACTTCTCAAGAGTTCATATCTCCCTTCATATGAGATAATATGAGGTATTCCATGCCCTAGTTTCAATCTGAAGACATAACTCCACTAATTCTAGATTTCTTTCTATTCCTTCCCTGAAACCAGTCAGTGCCATCTGCCATCATCCTGCCCAGCTGTTTGGAGGCTGGCCTCTAGCTTTCAAGGCTTTAGTAACTTTTGCCTTATAAGGGGTCTCTCCAGGCACTCTGGCATTCCAGCTGTCTGCATCTTGCCATTTCTACACTTTCTGGTGATGAAATGCACCATGCAGAATCACAGAATTATAGAATGATCAAGGCTGGAAAAGACCTCTAGGATCATCAAGTCCTAACATTTACCCAGCACCACCGTGTTCACCACAAACCACGTCCCCAAGAGCCACATTCACAAGTCTTTCAAACACTGGCAGATATGGTGATTCCACCACTTTCCAGGATAGCCTGTTCCAAGGCCTGACAACTTTTTAGTGAAGGTATTTTTCCAAATATCCAATCTAAACATTCTCTGATTCAATTTGAGGTCATTTCTTCTTGTACTATCTCTTGTTTCCTGGGAGAAGAGCTATTGTCGTTTTTCATTAAAAAAATGATGCCATCATTCATATTCCAAAAACTATCAAGAGTCAAAGAGGATGTTTGACCCTTTTATATAAAAGTAAAGGAAAAACAATACATTATTGTCTGTAGTAAGGCATTACTTTTTCTCATTTCATATAAAGGACCCCAGAAAGGGGAATACAGAAAGCGTTTAAATTTTGGCTTGAAAATTTTAAATAAAAATTAATTTCTGTGCTTTTTAAAATTTTCTATACTTATTATTCTTTTTAAAGCATATACTGGAAGAAAGCAAAGCCAAATTTAAAAATAATTGGTTCCTATGGGCAAAAAATCACCATGAGAACAAAACAAATCATGGGGTTGGAAGGAAAAATCTGATCTAATAGAATTTAAACTCTGCAGAATAGAACACAGAGTGGCAAAACCAAAAAAAAATCAGTGACAGACACTTTTGAATATAATACAAAAAATTTGTGTCTTTGAAATGAACTAAAGGAGTAATACATCATCTACACTTCAATTTCTTCAAATGAAGACAAAAAACAAAAAATAGTTGCAAAAATATACAAGAATAGAAATATGGGGATTTAATGTTTAATAAAATATGAGCAAATATTATTTTTAGTGACAGAAATCCCTCTTGTAGTACTAGAAACTACTATAGTCCTTATTACAGCAAAAATTTATGAAATTTTAAAAACTGGCAGAAAGACTCTTGAGAAATAAACAGATCATTCCAGCAAATATCTCAGTCTACAGTGTAATTGAAAAATGAATATATTCTTCTCAGAAATATACTCCTAAGTCTGAAACCCCCCGATACTTTGTTCAACAGTTTTCAGACTGATTTTGTATAGTTCTGACTTCTCTATCATATGGTCAAGCACCAGTATATGTGCTAATTTTTAATTAAATGGGAAAAGTCCAACATTCAAGTGGTTGCTCTCCCATGGTTCCAGTTATTCATATTTTTAAAAAATACTTTGCTGACTGGTGACATCATTCGCTCTTTGTAAAGCAAATATGAACTACAAATAATAAAATATACACATATGTTAAAAAACAGGTTAAAGCATATTCCCTGTTCCTTCTCCAATTCTAATGTCTCATCTAAAGCTGTGCACAGCCTCTAACACTGTGTTCCCATGAAAAAAAATTTCTATCTATTAAGTGCTGCATCCAGAACTAGAGATTGTGTGTGAAAGGTTTTTAATGTTACATCTCTCACACATTTCTATCTCGTAAGTATAATGTCTTTCTCCAGATATTTGGAAAGTGAGTTTCAAGGACTGGAAGAAGCTTAGGCTATCTCTTCACTTACTTTATGGTTACAAGACCCCCTTTCCTAATACTTTTGATAACAATATTTTATTAGTGTATGATATTACAATAACCTCTGAATGGTTATCTAAACCCAGAGGAGCCACACATTTTCCAAGATGGAAAACAAAAAGCAATTTCCAGTTAAAAAATTTTAGACTTATGTAAAGATGCTGATGCTACCATAGTGCCCCTCCCTTTTTTTTTTTTTTTCTAGGAATGGAAAACGTCACTTTAGTTTGGGTTTGTTCTCCTGGAAGATTCTAAGGTGATTACAAGCATAAATTGAGGATTAGTATTATTACATTCTGTGAAGAATGCTCTGCTTTCTCTTTTGTTCTCTTTAATGTGAAATGTGTTTTTGATGGTATGAACTGATTTGTTCTACCATAACACTCCAGTCAGCATTTGAAACTGATGTACCCACAAAATCCTTCTTCTCCCCTTCAAACATTTTCTAACAATTTTTCCCTTTGACTTAACATTACATTCATCCTTTTAAAAAAAGAACATCTTAATATGAATAAAATTAAATTAGAAAATGTAAGCCCATTACTTTCTCTATTTTTATATGCATTTTCTTTAATTCTGGACATACTTTTAAATGATTATACTCAACAGTTACTTAGACATGATCATGCAGCTGTGAGTTTACTAATTAATGGCACATTAAAAATCTTCTCTGGCTGTTGTTCCTAAGAGTCAGAATAATATTTCCCAGTGCCATATGATAACTACACTATATTCCTCATTAAATAGTTTACTGATGAGATATAGAGATAAAACATTTTGGCAGACACACATTTATCTTACAGAGAAAAAGGCCAGTATCTACATGTTCCTATAAATGAACAAAAAGATGTTTTTCAGAAGACTATTATCTGTTAGAAACTAGAAAGAATTAAGACTTTAGGGGAAAACTGTATAGGGGAAAAAAAAAACTGAGAAAAATAATACCTGTGTTTCTTTTAATATATAAAGTCTCAGTATTTTGAATGCAAAAATAAGATATAGTATATTTATATTAATTTCTCATTATGATCATTAGCATTTAATTTTGCCATTTATCAGCAGATCACAAGGTCTTCCAGTTACTGAGATCAGACGAATAAATAACAGAAAGAGATTCAGAAAGTCATATTCTTTCATCAATCCTTCCTTCCTCTCAGAGAATCCTGGCAACTACTGCAACTGCACCTGGAAGAATATGATTACACAAAACATGATCTTTAATTTTTTTTTTTACAACTCACCACCAGCTGAGTTTTCAGTTTTCTGAGGATAAGAAAAGTTATATTTACCTATATTTCTCACTTACTGGACAGTAAAAGTTTTCTACTTCAACTTTTGTTGACATCTCACTGAAAGCATTTGTTTGTTTAATTAGGAAAACTCAGAAAAATTCTTTCAAATATATATTGAAGACATCAGTTCTTGTATACCATCATCTGAATAAACCAATGCAGATCTTTGGTTGCACTGTGAATTGAGAAAAGAGGAATATTTCTTGCTTTTTTTCATTTTCTGAGACAGTTAGAGGCCATTGAAATCCCCATGTTTTCAAAGCAATATGTAATTTTACAGCAGAAAATTTCTTCTAGTTCCTGCATTCTTTTTTATGTAACAAAGATCCTTTGGCTGTCCATTAAAAATGTTGGATTTAGGGAGGAAATTCAAAATGCTAAAAACAGCAAGGATAGGATTTACTAATTTTACTCTGAAACTTCTGAACAAGGACTAAAGCCAGTCTCAATGTTCATCTAAAGTTTAAAGTAAGAAATTATACCAGTGCTTTTTTGTTTGTCTTCACTTTTGCAGAGAGGTTCGTTTGAACACTTTTCCTCTGCTGCTATGCAGTGATGCTAAAGCCTTCAATGATATGTTTTATCTACCTAATTTCTCTCTATATCCAGCTTCTAAGAAGTGCTATAAACCCTGTTGAACTATCACCTGTTTTCTAGTTACCATTTAAAGATATGTTCTACCTCATAAACTGGTTTCTGATTGTGTTGCAGTTTCAAGTGCTATCTTCATTGAAAGAAAAGGTCAATAGTGCAGATCATATAAATAGAAAATAGTCAGAAGTTTGTTAGAGAAACCAGCCTTGTTTGCAGTAAAACAGATAACCCATCCATGATTTCAAAATTTCACTTTTATAGAACTAATTTTCACTCACTGTTATTGCAGTTAGTCTTGAGACTCATAATATGTTTTGCTCAGGCAGCTGTTTTAATGTCTGTTTTGCAGCACAGACCCAATAGCCATGGACCAGATGGTTTTGAGACAGAACAGCTGAAACCACGCTCAGTTGTGAGCTGAAGAACCCTCAGTTAGGCCATATCCTTAATGTATCATCTTCCGGGATTTCATTTGATATTTCAAATATTTCTGTGAAATTATTTAATGGCAGAAACCCAAGTGCTTAGTGCCACAATCATTCCATGCAGTGTAAAAAAATAGATCTTTAATAACTGATACTAATTCACAGATGTCAGAGTAACAATGAACAGCTATTGCATTAGAAGAGAAAGTTTGCTCCTCTTGAATTAATAAAGCTTTTGTAACTCAAGTTCAGCTGGGGTAACTTGTTCATTAGTGATTTTTAAATTTTAAAAAAAGAAATTGAAGACAAAATTACAAGTCCTTCATGCTGCATGGAGTACATCCTGTGGCAAACATGAAAACAGCTGTCATGATTTGCTTACTAGGGGCAATGTGTGACAGTGTCCCTGGAGAGGCACTTGTGGGATGGTGAAGGAATTGTGACCAGAATGGGTCCCTGATATGGCTGCAAAATGCTGCCTTCAGAGGAGTTCTGCACATCCACTGTCCAGGGAAGCACACTTGATGTGGGAAGCACATTCTTGACCAGCCAACAGACTTATTCAGCTTTTAGGATTAATAGACTACAGGAATAGGAGCCACCACAGTCACTGCAAACACAAGCAGGGTTATTCCTTCACGAAATGCTGCAGTGTGCATCTCCATCCTCCTTTTCATGTAGAAACTAACACAAGTTGACCATTTTACATTCAGTTTGCCATCCTTGGAAAGCCAAGACTGAATTATGAGAGTCTGGAGGACTAAGACAACAAAAATTGTCAACTTGAATTATCTAAATTTATCACTTTATTTTATGAAATGCACACTTATTGCACTGTACATGAGTGTGCAAGTACATGGATAGATAATTTCTGTCAGTGTTTTATTCTATAAATCATAAGTTAATTCAGACAATCACAGCAATTCAGTGGCCAGCATATGATAGGTTGAAATATATTTAAACTGCAGTTTTCTTTGCAAGTCTACTCTAAAATTTTCAATATCTTGATTTTACTTTCCATTGCCACTGGCAACACTGGGTTTGAGTGACACAGAAAAGACTGTTTGAAAGACAGAAATGTATAAAGGGGGAAATCTGCAAGGTTGTTACCTTCTAAATGTCTATTAGGGTTCCATTTCACAGTTTAATCTTACAAACCCTCTATTGAGGAAGATAGCAATGGCTGATATATTTAAACCTCTTGACCTGATGGCTAATCCTGCTACAACAAAACACAAAAAGAATAGCCCTGCCCAGCATGGGCAGTGCTACCCCTGTTGTCATTGTAAACTCAGGAGCAAGATGAATGCAAAAAGTGTTCAGAAAAAGGGCTCATCCACCTTTTTATCTTTTGTAAGTATACTAAATGGCATCAAGCCAAAATCTGGTAACATATTATTAAACATTGTGCTTAGCTGGGTGCCAGCCTGCAAGCCTAGTTTGTGGTCCTGTAATTTTCTTGGATAGTTGCAGGCTTTGAAGAAGGCTGAATGAGTTCACATTCAGGACATAGAAGACAGCCGTGGCACAGCTCATTTCCTGGAAAAGGAGGTAAAAGAATCTCTCTTGAAGGCAAAGTTGTCAAGGATCTGGAAAGGTCTTCAACGTGGCAGATCAAACTGAAGTTAGAAAATTCAAACAACCAGAGATCACAGGTATTCCTCAGACACAAACAGTAAGGCAGAGAAAATTGAGATTCATTGAAGGATGTAGAGAGACTCATCTCCAAAGAGGTCATATTCCTTACCTGTGAGACAGTTCCTAAATGGATCTAGGCAATCTGTTACCCACTATGGGAGGGACAATCTGCGTGTTATTATGGGTCATGGCACTACAGTGGGCACATGTTATGATTGCAGTCATGATTGCTCCTTATACTTAACCAAATAAAAGTTCTGGCCTGCTATTCAAGTCATGCTCTACTCCACCTGCTCTTTTTCACCCATTTTTGCAAATCAATTACTCTCTGTTTCTGATTAGCCACTGCTTGGGTTCAGCACAGCTTCCAAACTTCCCAAGGTCTTTTTGAACTAGAAATTTAATTGGAGAAAAATGTCTACTAAACACTAATTAGTTTGGAGGGAAATCCGAAAGAAACCTCAGTGAGGTAAGTCACTCTCACCTCGAAGTGATTAATTATTTTCATGCCTAAGAGCCCTTAATTGGACACATAAAATAAATCTGTTTAGATATTTTTTGTTGTGTTTTTGATGTAAACTGACATAGTGCAAGAGCTGTGGAAGGTGCATTCCTCAGAATGCTTGGTATGCAACAAAGAAAATGAAGAGACTTGCATTTCATTAGACAAGAAATTGTTTAAGAAACAGAAGCAAGAAGTGGCTTCTAGTATAACAAAATAAAGCTTAAATATGTACAGAACTCTAACATCAATGAAGAGCCTAACCACTATCCCCAGTAAAGGGGGGGAAGCAAAGGGAGTTCTCAATGTAAGAATGAAGTGCATTCTCCCCATCCTGCAAGAGGACTTGGCTAATACAATCTCAGAAGAGTAGAGAACGTGTAAGAAATCTCTGAAACCTATATGATCATCTGGAGGGAAATAGCAGCAGGGTTGTATGGAGTAAAGAGACTTCCCATATCTAATCTTCTACAAGGTGACATGATTTCTTGAATTTCTTCAACCACAGAATTCAAGTTTCTGACTGTCTGCTTTGAATTTGATAAATGAATTCATATTTTATTGTGTCCTGAGTCCAATGAAATGTGATAAACTAACCCTACAGTAAAAAAACTTTTTGTCATGCTGATACTTTCTAAATATCTGGGAAGAAAATAAACACATAAATATCTGTTAATTTATATTTTAAAACTGCAAAGCTTTTTCTGGAAATCTGTAACCCTTCTTCAGCTTATTACAGATAGGAAAGTAAATATTTGCTTTAGGATGAGCCAATATTTTCTCACTGTGATGTAACATAACTTTCTGAAGCAGATTTTTGCTGTACGCTTGTGATTATTTGTTTACACCTCATTCTCCTTTTTAGAATTTTGCTTTTTTTGCTTACAAGGATCTTAATCACTTTCATTGGAAATAAAAGCCAGCAGTGAACTTGCTAAGAATTCATTTGTAGCTAAAAGGAGTAAAATAAAAGATTCACACTAACATCTCTTTGTTATTAAACTCCTGTCTTGGAATTTAAACAGTTTGCAAGAACATGATTTTTTTGTGTTAGGACTGTACACATATTTGTGAGCTTTCAGAACCCAGTTTGTAATTAATTGCTCTTAAATATAACCTCTTAAAATTTAATTAGAAACTAAAAAAGAGGCATTAAAAAAAAACATATGCCATAAAATTGTTCTTATGCACTATATTTGACTAATTTAAACTAGTAAATTTCTTGAGTACTTTTTTCCACATTTAAGTGTTATGTGGCTTTAGAGATTAGTTCTTAAAGAACTTGTCATAATCTTAAAAAGCTCCTGAGCATAATTTCAGAAGACACCACTTGATGTTGTTTACTTCACTTGTTTCATAAATATTTCTCTGATATTTACCGCTTATAAAACACAAAAAAAAATTATGGCTTTTATCAAAGTGTGATTTTATGTTGTTTTTTTTCCACATGTAATTTGTAAGTAAACATCTGGACTGAGATTCCAGCTCCAAGACAAAACTGTAAAGATCTAACTAGGTGTTAAATTTCTGTTGTAAGGAGAGAGTCTTTCACACTACAGAATTCATTATGATTTTCATTCTGGTGAGAAATTTCACGGAATAAAAACAATTAGCTTGGTATTTGGCACACCTTGAACTAGAAATAATTTTGATCTTAAACATTAAATACAGGGAGCACAAAAATGAAGATTGATGAGTAAAGGTGTTCAATTGCACAACAGCCAAGTCCATTTTTAACTTTGTTCAGAATTCATTTTCTCATCTCCTGAACACTCTCAACCTTTCAAGACCAGAAAGAAAACGTGTTATTTCTATTAAATTGGATTTAAAAATAAATATCTCTGCAACTACACAAATAGTGAGGTATTTAAGTTTTTTTCCAACCTAAATGATTCTGATTCCGTGATTTAATTCCTCACAGAAAGCAGACCCACAAATTAAATTTCAATTTAGGTTATACAGGACCTGCATAGCAAAAAAACCTTGAGTTTCTAAGGTACTGAGAAGCCAATATAGAATGGCACAAGCATAAATGCAGAAGATTAGCAACAATTAATTAATTTGTACGATAAGTTATAGCATATCCTGTCAATTTGGAGGCTAATCATGCTAATGCTAATCATGCACATTTTAACCCTATATTAGAGTTGTGAATCACTGCATTTTTGCAAAAGTCTGTGAAAATAGCTCTAACAACTCTTTCTGAGGATTACAGTTTCTGGAAAGAAAAAAAGAAGAAATTTATTTTAGGGGAGCACTGTGACTCTCTCTTGGCTTACTCATTCCTGATTTTGAGCAGAGATTCTATATGCAGAAGCAAAACCCTTTAATTCAGCTCTCATAAACAAGCTCTCAAGTAAACACCATGGATTCCCTTTGGACTCGTGCACTGCAGGGTTATTCTACTGGTATGGTCTCCAGGTTCATTTAGATGGCAATAAAGGTCTTCTTGGACTGTCAAAGTACTCAAAAGCTGAAGAACTGTCTGCCAAGACTTATACTAGACTGGGTTTTCTTCATATAAAATTCTCTCTATTGTCAGAGTAGCCTCAAAAGACCTGTAGCAGCAAAAACATTTCCTGTTCCAGTTCTTACAGATAAATGAAACATGGTCATGAGACACTGCAGGAATGCCGAACAGCAAAATTCAGTGCTTTGTCAGACTATTCTTATTTTCTTACAGACCTGTGCTCTATGTCAATTAGAATCTTGTTAGCGTTTAATGAGAGTTAATTGACAAGAGCCAATATTTTTAAACATTGCTCTCTTTTACAAACTAAGAGAAATACTGCCAGCAGCTTGCATTCCATTCAGCAAACTGCTCTGGAAGAGGAGAAGAATTTGAGAGGATGGATAATTCTTCATCATGGTTTATTTGCGTGATATGTTCATACATATTTTCAGTAAATTTATTATGGATTAAATTAATGAAGCTCAATTTCAAAACCCTCCCTAAGAGCTTTTTTTAGTGGGTAACAAGTCCAGTGAATTTGCCTATATCCACATAGGTAGCTTATTTCAGTTGTTTTATTTGTTTCCTTATGAAGTGTTTTAAGTTGCTGTCCCAACATGTAAATATTTTAACTTTCAACTCCTCTGATCTCCATTAATACTGTGAGACTTTCCAAGTCTTATTAAAACAAAATCCTTTTTATTCTGGAGGTGCAATAAATTTCTAATTCATTATTCTTCTCTTCTTCATCTCTGTTATCCTTCTAATATGCAACCTAAAATTTATGTTATTCTAGAGCTAAATTTTTCTTACAGAAATATATCCTTATGTAAACTATGGATAATGATATTCATCACATTTGTAAAACAGTTGAGATCTTCAGATAGAAAATACCAGATAATTAAATATCATCATAATAGGAATGATTTTCATACAAACCAAAAATCATAACATAAATCAGATACATTGTCAAAAGAAGTAAACATTTATAGCCTTCCAAACACATTATAGTGTTAAACAACATTTTAACATCCATATGGTAATCATTTGAAAAGTGGTAAGGAGAATACATGCTCAAAGAAAAATATGCTGGAAGTTCAATCATAATAAAAAGAAAAAGAAAATATATTCTTGGTCGACTGTTTTCTAAACTTAGTGATTTTTTTTTCTGACAAACGGAAGAAAGAATATTAATAACTGCAATTATTTGTTCACTACTCTGTCTAAATCAGCAATAAGTAAAACAATCAATTAATTGAATGTTCAATGTTTATCTTTCAGTGTGACTTCATTCTACAATGGGGCTAAAATATCTCCCTGTGTATGGCAATGTTTATTATGACTTAATTAAAAATATGGTTCAAAAATGTAGCCTTTTTTAGTTCTAACTTGTTCAACATAGTGTGGAGTTCTGTGGACAAGGTAATTAGTGTAATGATCTCATTTCATTATACTATTCAGCTCATTAGCAGTCCTTAAAATAAAAATAATAAGGAATTAATATTGACCCTAAAATGCATTCCCTTTGACTAGACATCCATCAAGATTTTTAGTCAATAATCCTCTGTTATTTCATTACTCTCCCACGATTTCTGCTAACTACAATTCAATATTTACTCTAAAAGATTTTTCAACCATGTTTCTCTATTAAAATAAAATCAAACACCTTAAACACATAAAGCAATAACTGAGTTAGAAAAATCTCACTGAAATACCTTGTTTTGGAAGGATGAGAAGTATTATTCTCTGTTATGTGCTGTATAACATCTGTTCTGGGAGCCCAGAAACCACTGGTGTGCTGGGCTTCATCCAAAGCCCCGTGGGCAGAATGAGAATGAGAATTTCTCTCTGCCCCTCTGCTGAGACCCCACCTGCAGGGCTGCACCCAGCTCTGGGCTCAGCACAGCAAGGACAGGGAGCTGCTGGAGCCAGCCCAGAGGAGGCACCAAGGGGAGCAGAGGGATGGAGCAGCTCTGCTGGGAGGGAAGGCTGGGAGAGCTGGGATTGTCCAGCCTGGAACAGAGAAGGCTGATAGGAGGTTGTTTCCCAGGAAAACAAATTTCTTTCAGTGGAGGTGATTTATGAAGCAGTCCATGATGAAATTTTTAAAAGAAACTACTGCAACACAGACTAATGATGTTAAGTTACAGTAGTTTTCACATTTGAACTTAGTGTTTATCAAATGATGTCTCAACCTAAGCAAAATTATTTCAGATTTTTGCAAAATTAGAGAAAAAAGATAGAAAATTACTGATGAGTAGGACATTAAGAAATATTTTCTAACGTTTGAAAAAGGTGCCATAGACTATTTCTTATAAGAATATGACAAGAGAATTTAAAACAGGAATAGAAATATTCTAAAATGTATTAACTTTAGATGAAATATGTTTTATGTAATAAATAGAATAATAGGTAGAATAATAAATGTAACCCTGGAAAATTTTGATTACAATGGTAATCATAGTGGTAAAATCTATGTAATTTAATAAAAACTACTAATTCTGCATTGACAGTACTTGTTACTAGTACATGACATAATACAGCATTATGATTATTTGAAGAACTAAGCTTCGTTCATTAGACTTTAGGAAGAACTGATGATGTGAATCACCTGGAGCTAATACAGAAGTATGAAATGCTTCCTTCTCCTCTTCCCATTCCAGAATTTACCTTATAACTTTTTTTAAACATTCAAACCTTTTTTAACCCTGAGGACTTTAGGTTTTCCATTAACAAAAAAAATTTAACCCTTTCTTCTTTTTTGTCATAGAGATGTCATCAACTGTTACAAATTGATCAATATGAAACTTTACTGCCAACAGTGCTCAATTCCACATCTCTTATTTGTAAGGAACCCAACTTCACATGAATGGATTCAAGTCTATTGGTATGAATTTTGCTCAAGTCTGAGATTTAATCAATGCCTTTAAAGTACTAGTAGGAATTCAAATAAAACTCTAGGAAATAGTGTCCTTCCTATATTTTTTCAATTAATCAAGTTAAATTACATTTTTACAGTCAAAAGAGAACTCAGGCTGAGGTTGTTAATGATAATAAACACTAGATAAAAGAGTTTTAAGCATTGTGGAAGGTAGATATTTGAATGATATATGGAATTGCTGTTCAGAGTTTATTTTTAATATTTTTTTACTGAAGATAAATCTGAGACTTTATCAGCTTCATAGAAATAATATATCAAGGGATGTACTGGAAGAAGGTGGCAAATATTTGGTAAATTAATTCAAAACCAGCATTCTCTTTTCCCAGAAGAAGCTAGAGTAATAAAGAAACTACAAAAGCTTCCAATTTTGATTGACTGAAAGAATTGAAGAGCAGGTTTCAAATATTTATGTATAAAAAAGTGTGTGCAGTGAGAGTGCTCCACACTAGAAGCTGTCTTTAAATCAGTTCTGTTAAAGCTGTATCACAGCCTTGTTTGCCTCAAGGTCCAATTGTGTACAGATTGCTGTACATAAACACATACTTTAGATATTCTCTCAGGTACTGATGTCTGTCATATATGTTCTACAAGATTCTTTATTCAAAAAGATTGTAAAAGCAGCTTTATCAAATCTTCCTTAAACATAACTTCAGAGGCTGGGTTTCTCTTCCTTTGGTTGTCATATGGCAAAGATACATTTTAAGAAAATGTTCTGGTGAAAAAAAGGTTAACTTGCATGTAACTACCAAGATTAAGTTGCCTATTTTAAATAGTTTATTATTTACATTTTTCACCTTATGTCAAAGACATCTGGAATGTAAACTTTTTACCTCTAGAATAAATTAAAAAAAAAAAATGCTACTTTTTTGTATCTCTCTAACCAAGGTTACCTCAAAGAAGGAAACCTGTGATAGCAGAAAAGAAATTATTTTGTCTTTATAAAAAAAATCTTTATCAATATTAATTGCCATTTATTCCACATTTCTAGGGCTTTGCATAACTTTAGTTAGGTTAATATTAACATTAATAAAACATCTTTTAACAACAAATCAATATTTGGATCACCACAATACCCTTCAACTCTCTATAATTTATTTTATTAGAACTGCCATTTTTGCTCATTTTTAAAAAATATTTTACTATTTAATAATTAATGGTGATTATTACAGGAGAGATCTTGCACCAGACTAAATCAGACCAAAGAAACCTTGATGGATAGATCTCTTATTACTTAAAAACATAGTTTAAAGTACATTTAAGAATATATGTATGCTCTTAAACAAAGGTGCATTCACACTCATTCTATCCATGGTTATCTTTAATGTCAAAGCATAATTGCTTTTGTTCTGATATTTGTGTGACTGTTACATGTTCAAACCTCATGTGACCCTCATTGGTACTTGGCCTTTCTCAAATTTCGAAAAGGAAAGGGATTATGGAATATTTTCATATCACACTTCATAGGTTTTTCTCTCTTCTGTTCGTGTACTCTTCATTTAAATGTGAGGGTATCAAATCTTTTTCTTTTTCTAACTATTGAAAAAAATTATATGAAGACAAAAAAGCCCCATGTAATGGTACAACAAAGGAACAATTTTCTGCTGAACTGCACTTCTCTATGAACTTCAAGACACACTTTAAAATTCCACTGAAAAATTTTAAATTCCACTATTTTATATGAAAGCTGTCACCTTAGAATCCACCATTTTCCCTTGGGGTTAATTTATTTCTGGATGTTCCTAGTTTTGTTGGGTTTTTTTTTGTTTTGGTTTGGTCTGGTTTGCCTGAGACTTCTTGTAGACAGAAAAAAGAAGAATCTGGGCACCAAGGAAGCTCCTTCCTTGATATCAGCTGTATAGGTTTTGAGAGCTCACAAAAATAAAGAAACTGTATATGTATATGTGTTTATGCAATTTTTTGGCCTTAATTTTAAGTGCAGCTGAAACTCCAAAAACAAAAAAAAAAACCTTGTTGCAATACTGCGTATAAAACCTAGGTGCTGCTGAGGGGTTACACCTCTGATTTATAGATTACAATTTGGCAAGCACTGATTATGATTCTTGCAGTGGGTTGTCCCTCTCTCTTTGGCTGTAATAGATAATCCTGTTCTGCTTTTTCTTTAATTAACTAGCTTAAAATTATCGAACAAATAACCTGTTTGCAGTTATGCATCTGTTTCAAACAGAGCAAATGACCCAACACAAAATATGTTTTGAGTACAATAGTTTAAAAAAAGAAATATAAACACAATCAATTTTCAAAATATTTGGACCCAAGTTAGATGCAAGGAGACTAAAATTGCTGTATCCAGGGATTATTGAAATGAATAGCTGAATAAATATGCAGATATTGCTTTGCCCAACTAGCCAATAACCAGACATTTTAAACTGGAAATTCCATATAAGTTTATACAACAAAGGCTGAAGAAAGATGCAAAGTAAAATTCAAAGATTGCTAGACCTCATTTGTTATGGAGGTGCAAAACTGTACGGTGAATATCTGCAGAAAGCTGCTTCTGAAATGTGATCTACTCTATTATATGAACTGTCAATTTCTTGATATTGGCCATCACAAATTCCCATCCATTCCCACAAAAAAGTTGTTATTCCTCTTTTTCAACTGAAAGAAATATGGATTATTCTGATCAAGAAGAGAACTGATATTTGAAAGTGGTTGGAAATAAAGTATGTCCCTTGATGTTATTATGACAATAATTCTGATAATTTGTATTTTTTAGAAAAAAATTGCAAACAAAGGGGCCATATACAGGTGAATAAAGCAGCTATGAAACTGCCACTGCCTGCTACCTGGCACTTCTACCTCTGTAATTCAAGTTGAAGAAACGAGTTTTCATCCAGAGGTTCTGAATGCAGTCCTCATTCAGAGTATCTCAGTCAAATGTTTCATTAAGAGTCCAATAACACTGTATTTGAAATGAAGTTTTAAAATATACAGTACTTCTTAGCAAAAGGTGGTTTTGGCATTTTTTTCCTCCAACCTTTTAGGATGTGACCTTTTGCCATTGAAATATGCAAGACTTATTTCAATAAAGAATCCTTTCATTTTGTAAGGTTAATGTCACGGGGTTTGGAACTAGATAATCTTTAAGGCCCTTTACAACCCAAAACATTCTATGATTCTCTGACTGATTCCTTTTTCTTCTAGTATTTCTAAATATCTATTATCATTTATTGGAAATTAGAAAAAAATCTCCAAATCCTGAAATCCATACAACTATTATAAAGTAGGTATAGATGTTGATTCTTCTTTTAAAATGTTGTAACTAGGTGTACACAATTATCTTTAGTGGCAGGTGTTTAATGCCACATAAAAGAAATTACCAAGTTAACTTCAAAAAGACTAGTAATAGTTTCAAAAATTGCTTCTCAGTGAGGACAAATAATTATAAATTTTAGGAAACATCCTGTTGAATTGACACTATTGTAATGACATCTCTGTAGGTGGCTCATATCTTGCTCTGTTTTATAAGCTGCTTGGAGCATAATGACAGCATTTGCACAATAGGCCTACGCAAGGGTGAGGCAACATAATTGCAGCAGCAGCGAAGCATGAATACAGACTAATTAACAAAATTGGAACTGCTACACTCATGCTCACATTTCATCTATCTTATTTCATTTACTTTTACATGCTTTTGTGGTCACAGAATTGCTGTGTTTGTTGTCTGAATATCGCAGATAGTATTGTCCATTTGCTGCCTCCATCTTCCTGTTTTCTTCGAATATCTCAGTTGTACAAGCAGAACTCCATTTACTGAGGATTCTCCTCTAATCTCTCACTTAAGTTCATGTCATGGGCAGTCCATTCTCCCTTGCCTATGCAGAATATATGTCATTATGAATAAGCATGTGTACACACCCATACCTATATGTACACACACCTAAATTCCCACATACTTCTAAGGAGCCTTCATAAAAAAATCAAGAGAAAGACTATTTACATGAGCATGTTTTCAGGACAAAAGGGAATGGCTTCAAACTGAAAGAGAGCAGATTTAGACCTGGTATTTAGAAAAACTTCCTCCCTGTGAGGGTGGTGAGACCCTGGCATAAGTTGCCCACAGAAATTGTGGACACCCCATCCTTGGAAGTGTTCAAGGCCAAGTTGAATGAGGCTGTGAACAACCTGTAAAAGGTAATCTTGCCTACAGTAGGGGAGTTGAAACTAGATGATTTTCCTTTCCAAACTAAGCCATTTTATAATTCCATGATTATCCCTTTTCTATTGGCCTAAAGCTACTATAAAACCCATGTTTATATATATAAATATATATTAAAATGTATATAAATAAAAATAAATAAATAAATATATATGTATATATGCTCAAAGGCTCTTACGTGAATCACATATTATTTTCTGTATGTTTATTCACACCCAAAGTTAAACCAAGACAATATGCCAGTGTAAGTACAAAAGAAAAAAAAAAGCCGCCAGGAAATTTCATCATCTAGTTTCAAGTTAGAACAGGCATTTGAAAAAAATTACACAAATATTCTGTGTTAAAAATAAATGAAGATGCACACAACAGGTGGCACACAACTTCTGCTCATGCTGTGCTAGAAGAAAAATATCTGCTTCTACAGATGAAAATTCTGAAAAAAAATCATATCAGAGAATGTCATTGCTATTCTGCAGTAGGTGTAGGGCCACATCAATCTCTACATATGTCATTTAGTGTCACCTTGGGGAAAAAAATCACACAGGCATCTAAACATTTAAAAGTGCTTTCCTAAAGTTTTGTTCTAAGGGTGTTAAGCCTAAGGATGTGTAAGGGCTTGGCTCATTTTGCTAAGCACCATCCACTAGATTTTTTCAACAAAAAGTTACTATATCATTACTTTATGTTTCTATTTTGTTTCTCTTTTCCCAGTAAATGGGAACTTCACCGGCCTGCCGTGGCTTCTCAGATATATTGTATAGTGGCTTAGCCACTTCCTCAGCCAATTATTTTTGGACCTCTGGACATATGTTTTCAGGTCTCAAGGATTTTGGAATGTTCAGGTGCCTTAAATGGTTTCATACCATGTCTTCTCATATAGTGGGTAGTTAATCATTTCCCCAGTCCCTGCTTACACCTTCTGAAACTTGGGCAATGTGGTTGGAATACTTTTTGGTTAAGAATGAGGCAAAAGAATTTGTTCAACTTTCTCCATGTTCCCTGTATCCTTTGTGAGAGGACCCCCATTTTCCCTGGTGTTTCTTTTATAATTCACTTACTTTTTCAAGCCTTTTTTTTTTGGTTACTCTTGATGTCCTTGGCCAGATTTTTTTCTACCAGCGCTTTAACTTTCCTAACAAGCTTCCTGGTTGTTTAGACAATTTCTCTGTATTCCTTCCAGGCTACCTTTCCCTGTTTCCACCCACTGTAATCTATCTGTTTGTGTTTAGATTAATCTAGGAGTTCCTTGTTCATCCGTGCCTGGCGCTCTTCTCCAGTTTCTTTTATGTAGGGCTGCATAACTCTTGAGCCTGGTGCAGATAATCCCTAAATATCACCTAGTTCTTTTTGGCCTCTCTGCCCTCCAGCACTCTATCCCATGGCACTCCACTGAGGAGATCCCTGAAGAGACCAAAGTCTGCTCTCCTGCTCCAGGGCAAGGGAACTTGCTGTGCACCCTCCTTTCTGCCTCAAGGATCTCCAACTCCACCCTGGTCAATATATTGTTATTAGTCAGCAAAAAGTGAATCAGATTTTTAAAACCACTAGTTCTACCATTCTTACTTTTACTGTTGTCATTTACAACACCAAATTTTTTCTTTATCTATCAATATATTTTAGAAGCAAGCAGTACCAGTAAGACAGTATTTTCTTAACAGTAAATGCTAACTGATGTTGGACCATCTCAAATTTCAAAAATAAGCAGTGGACAAATGATTGTAATACCTTTGGAATTCAAGGCAGTAGACTGAACTCCACAAGGACGGAATTTTTCTGAAATCCCAGTTACATTTTTATTTCTTTTTCCTTTCATTGCTTACATTCAGTTAGGCTGGATAGCTGGAAAG
This sequence comes from Tychaedon coryphoeus, assembly GCA_013398595.1. Classification (NCBI taxonomy): domain Eukaryota; kingdom Metazoa; phylum Chordata; class Aves; order Passeriformes; family Muscicapidae; genus Tychaedon; species Tychaedon coryphoeus. The sequence continues at coordinate 809,719 of WBND01000236.1, read as the reverse complement.
AATACCTGTGGGTAGTGTGACAGGTTCACCCAGCCAGCTACGAAGCACCACAGAGCTCCTCACTCACTTCCTGTCCTGTGAGACAGCAGAGAGAAAATAGGATATACAAACATGAGAGAATTGGTTGACTGAAATGAAAACTGTTTAATGAGTGAAGAAAAGGTGAAGAGGGAGAAGTGATGCAAAGGCAATTTCTCACCATTTCTCACTAGCAGACTGATATCCAGCTGCCTCCCAGACCAGCCTCTCCCCAGCAGACTCAATGATCCTGGTGGGTCCTTTCCAACTCAGAATATTCTGTGATTGTGTGATGTTTGGCACGGAATATCTCTTTGGTCACCTGGGTATGTTGTTCAAGTTTTATCCTTTCTTAACCTCTTGCTCCACAGCCTTGTCCCAGGGAGTGAGGCAGAGTGAGGAACATTGCTGTGTAGTCTACACTTGGGGTCACAAATCCAAAACAAAATGCTGTACTGTGCTCTGGAGCAAGTTAACTACATCACAGCTGTATATATAGGAACTAGCATTGCAGAGAAAATGGGTTTCAATTACAGCCCTTTTTATGAGGATAATCTCTGTTAAAATGGCAAGAAATTTTTTTAATCATGTCTGGTTGTTTATAAAAGTACAAAATTTAAACCCAGCATATGTTTCTAGACAAACTAGGGAATTTGTTTTTAATTTCTGAAACACTCACAAACACATTTTTCAAGACTCTTTCCGAGGGTTTGTTTCTCACATCACTATTACATTCTTGATTTTTAATTTTTATAGGTAAGAAAGTCTGTCAGAAATCTTCAGTGTTTAGCTTCCCGTGTACTAAAAAAAAAAAAAAAGACAAATTTTCTCTGTACTATATGGAAGCAAAGAAACAGAAAATCAAAATGACCCATAATCAATATCTGCGTAGCATCATTCCCTCACCTAAGGATGTCATTTCCTAATCAGTAGAATAATCAAAATAAAAATTAACATCAGCAATGCTGTAAGTTGTAATGAGCAAGTTGAAACAAAAATACTCTTATTGTGACAGAACTATCACAGCACAGTGAAATGCAAAAAGACAATGCAGACATGCAAACCACAAGTGAAAATCTCCAAGGAAAAGGTACAGTATCTCAGAACAACACTGAGACATTCAAGAAGACAGAAGAATGAGCAAGACAAGCATTTTTTATCTAGTTAACTGTCTGAAAAATCAAAACTAAGATGGGAAAACATTAATCTTATTGTCTTTAATGAAAAAAATGAAAGATTTATGTTTATGTTTATGAATAAAATTCCTATGACATTGAAGGCATGCACAATTATCACTCACTTCATTTGTATAGTAAAGGTTTGAACTAGATCACAGTCATCACCCAGAACCTGAACAAGGGCATATCTCTAAATAATAATCCAAGGGGTCATTTGAATCTGACAGGGACAAGACATTAACTGAGATAGAAATCAGTGGTAAGAGATTTAATATCCCCAACAAAGCAGAGTTCTTTTATAAAGGANAGTAAAGGTTTGAACTAGATCACAGTCATCACCCAGAACCTGAACAAGGGCATATCTCTAAATAATAATCCAAGGGGTCATTTGAATCTGACAGGTCACAAAAACAGCCTGCAAGGTGAGTAGGATCTTATTATCAGGGACAAGACATTAACTGAGATAGAAATCAGTGGTAAGAGATTTAATATCCCCAACAAAGCAGAGTTCTTTTATAAAGGAAGCAGTAATAGCAAAATAAAGTCCCCAGGCAAACTCTAATCTCTGTTGAACTACATTATGTGAAGGTCAATCAGTAGCGAAGGAAGGAAATAGAAGATACAACTACAACAGCCTTGAAAAAGGCAATCTGAAATTACAGATAGCTATTTAGGTCACAGCAGAAGAGAAATGTTTGACTTGAAGTATCAGTTATGACTCACAGTATGGACCATGATGGGTGAGGCCCAGTAATTTAAAGAATCTACTGTTTTAATAAGCACTTTAATGTCCACTTTGTCCAAGAAACTAATTCATAAAGTCAAATTATGCATCCAAGAAAGTTTACCATGTGGCTCTTATTCTATAAACAGGTAGCATCAGACATATGAAATGTGAATGAAACACTGTTTTTATCTTCACAGTGAATTATCTCCTTCACTTACAAGTGCTTTACTGAAGCTCCTCTCCTAAGAGGTTGTCAGGAGTCTCTACAGGTTTATCCTGGTTCTCTTGGTTACAGTACATGCAAACTACCATCCCACAGCACATCCCACAGCCTATTTAAAAATACAATTGGAACAAATCAGTTAATACTTAGCCTTTACACTTACCGTAGACCTTGGGCTCTACTTTTTCCCTTGACAGTTACAAAGATAGAATTTATGGTGACCGTCTCTCCAAAAAAGATAGAGAAATAACCCCATGAACCTTTGCACTCTTTCCCCTAGCAGTCTCATTTTATTTTAGGGCTTGTCTTTCAAGCATTGAAGCTCTTTGCTCTCAGTTTCCTAAACTGTCCCTCAGCCTACAGACATCCTTCCCCAGTTTGACAGGGTATGTCAAATACTCTTTCCCCACTATACATACAAATCAACATTTACCAGCAGAGAAAGGTGCAGCTGATGTAATTATCTATACATATATATGGAACAAATATTCAGGACTGAACTCTTTAAAACTTAATATTGATCAGTACCACAGGAATCAGTTGGGGAGAGGAACTTTAGCTCTATACATACCAAACAATTGTCAACCCAAAATATTCCATTCTTGACATAAATGTATAACTGTATAACTGTTTTTCTTCAACGTACTTAGATGTTAAGGTTGGGTAACAACTGCCAGAAAACATAAAAGTTATCTGTATTTTCCCAATATATATCAGTATCTAGCTGACCAAATGTTTCGTGCATTTGCTAAATCATTTTTTATTATAAACAGAATATATCTGAAAGAACTACACATTACCACCAGAGGAGTGGAGAAGTAAGTGGAGACTTCTGATAGCGTCATTCTCTAAATAAATTCATTGCTTCTGTGATGCTTATTTTGATTTTGTTATTCTTTTTGTATACCATCTCTGACCATGTCCTAGACATCCCAGCTAAAAAGAGTATGGAAAATTAGGCCACTAGATGTAACAAAAATATGACTAGCAAAAAGGGTATTAACCTTTTAGTGACTGGACAAAAGTTTCAAGTAAAAATTCAAATTGTAGAAAAGTTACGGCAATTTTGTTCTTTGTAAGTTTTCTCAGTAAGTCTCTCACTGTTCTCTCAACAATTCATACATAATATATTGAATCTGCAATGCAGAGGATATTTCACTCAAACAAGTATCAAATATTTAATGTTAATGTTTTACATGACAAGGCTTTAATCCCAAAATATATACTGTTAGTTTCTACTAGCCCTTTCCATCATGATATTTACAAAACAATTATTTTTCTCATGTCCCTGAAACTTTTTCTTTGATTATAAAGGATAATCATCAAGGTGGGGGATTTTTAGAGAATATGCATGTTTTGAAAATATTAAAAAGACATGCCAAGGTATTACAATGTTTCAAAACCAAAAAATTATTATGTAATTTGCTTCAACAGCCCACAAATATTATTGTCCTAAGTAAAGGTAACACTTCCAAATGAAATCTCACCTCACAAATGATGTCAGGTCTTTCTTTTTCTTTTCCTTTCCTTCTTCACATCATTTTCACATTGCTCTTATTGAGTAAAACCTCTCTTAATTGTGAAAGGAAGCTAGAGGCCCCGCCATTAATAAGGATACATTTTCCATGAAACACCAGGTATTTTGTGATGTACTACAGTTACTTTCTTCATTGTCTAGCAGTTTCTGTTTCACACATCTGACAGTAAAAAGGATAACTAAATAAGTCAGAAAACATGAAGTATTCTCTGTCTCCTCCTTTTTAGCTACCTTGTCATGATTTTTAAATTGTCTTTTGCTAGCACAGTTATGAAATCATCCCTTAGTGCCATTATATGAGGCACTTTGGGATCTTTTGCAAACTAGGGTTCTATATCAGCCTCTATTTTCAAGTATGAATTATTAACAGGTCCCTAATATGGATTTTTGAAACCTATTCAATTTTATAGAAAGTCCTGTGTCAATTTCGGGATGTAGAAGCACAAACTAGGTTACAAAAGAATCCAAAAAATGTCTTTTCAAAGAAGCCCTTACAAAACTGAACAATATCATAAGCTTATATTTTTTCACTGTATACAACAGATTGCCAAACATATGACAACATGATTGATTACCTTTCCTGCTCAAATACTGCATAATGAAATGAATAGTATAAGGAGAATAAAAAAAGTAATGACAAAATGTATCTTAAACAGTCAAAGACATGAGTAGTAGAAATGGTGGTGGCTCCACCTTTTTCAGTGATGGCATGAGTATGTAATCTTGGTCATAACTGAATAAATCTCAGCAAGGCAAAATTAGCCATAAATTTGGTCAGTTCAAACTCTTATTGTCTTAAATCAAAAGTAACTTTGTGACCTAATGAAAAGGTACAGTGGTGACTTTCAGGTAGGAAGTGAAAGGCAGCAGAAATGGGCTGTGAAGGGGCACCTTTGTGAAGAGCAGCCCATTTTCAGAACCGGAAAGTGAGGGGAAGAGAAACACCCCATTCAGCCATCCACTTATTCCCCTGCCAGTAAGACTGGGGAGAGAATCATGAGAACAGAAATGAGAAAACTCATGGAATGGGAGAAAGGCAGGTAAAACAAACATGAGAGCTTAAATATGATTCAGTAATGATTTATTTAGGAGAAGATACTAAAGGTTTCCAGACTACTGCCTTTGCCTTTGAAACTGTTTTTTTCTTACTGAATTATGATGTAATTTCATTATCTTAAACCTATAAAGGATTTCTTTTGAAACATTACACTCCAGCATGCCATGTTCATAAAAACCTCACCAAGAAACCATTTAAAAATTATGAACTTGCTGTTATAAAAATTCTAAATATGAAATCTCTACTTTTATATTCTATGACAAGTAGAACAAACACAAAACCTGTCACAAAACTATATTAAAACCCCTCACCACTCTCACAGTAAAGAATTTCTTCCTAATATCTAATCTAAATCTATTCTTTGTCAGTTTGAAGACATTCCTTCTTGTTCTGTCACTCCATACCCTTGTAAAAAGTTTATTCACCTGAGAAAGAATATTAAAAAGTGAGGGGTTTTAAAATTTTGCATGTCCCATCCCTGGAGATGTTCAAGGTCACGTTGGATGGAGCTCTAAGCAACCTGGTCTAGTGGAAGGTGCTCCATGGCAGGGGGTTGGAACATGATGGTTTTATGGTTCCTTCAAACCCAGACTGTTCCATGACTCTGTGGTGCTGGATAAACCTGTATCCAAGCATTTCAGAACTAAAGATATTTGTTATTGTTAGAGACTCCAGGCTATGTTTTGCATTACATGCATTTCATCACCCAAAACACTGTGACACAACATGCCAAAATTTAAATATTTTTTGTTTCACATACATTACAATTTCTTTAAACACACACACACAAAAGACAAAAAAACCAGTATGGTTTCTTTAAAATTAAATGGCTTTCAGAAAAAAATAAATTGAATACTGAAATCCCTGAGGCTTTCATGTGTATAAACGCTTTTTCTTTTTTGAGGATGTGATTTGATGCAGTATCTTTGTGAATTTGAAGAACATAAAGTTGGGCAGTTGTTCACAAACTTTATAACAGCCATCATTTTCCCACTAGAGCTAGTTTTGTCTTCTTTACTGATAAGTCAGGGCTCTAAAGAGCATAAGAACAATTCTTGGCATATTCAAAATCAGTCCTATGCAAAGGTGCATGCTGTAGAACATCAGTTTACTCTGTGCTGATGATGCATGATATGGGTGGTCATACATTCCAGTCTGACCATATTTCACATTTTTAGTTGCATTCCATTCTCGAATGTCCCTTTTGTTAAAGTGGATTTTTTTATAGCATATAAAATTCTGACATAATACTAAAAGTAAACATATTTTTCTTATTCTGCTGTATTTACCATTTCCTACTGTCCCATTCTGCTCTAAAAGGGGAGTCAGGGAGGATTCTTTCTTCATAGCTTTGTCAGATGAAAATAAATCTCAAGTGAGACATTGTTATATCTGAGAAGTGTCTATTGATAAAGAATGAGAAGTGTTCCTACCGAGGGTGGATAGAAAAGGGAGCAGAGGAGCGGGGCAGAGCTGAGGGTTGTGGCTCCATTAGTTGCTTTTATAAGCTAAGGCTCCTCCCAATTTCATGAGCATTTTTCCCTGGCAGTCTGGAAATCTGCCCCACCAGCAGGGGAGAGGGGGTCACTTGCAGCCCGATTTTGGAAGCTTTCTCTTTCCTGATGGGCTGCCAGGCAAAGTCTCCCCTGGAACAGGGCTCCCAGCATGTGTACTGCCCCTACAGCAATTTTTCACCTCATATATGACATATGTCGAGGCATAAAGAAAAATCAGATTGGTCCCTCTCAACCTACTTCTGAAAAAAATACTGTGGCAAATATTGTAGAATATTTTTCTTTTTATTTCTAGCCACTATAGCAAAGTTGATGAATTATTTCCTTTGCAATTGTAAATCAGTAACACTCCTTGGACTTCTCAAGGTGTTCTGCAGTATATACACTGGAAGAGCTGTCTTAAACTTGCAGGCACGTAGCTAATTAACTAGCATAGGTGAAAAATGTAACATTACTCTAAACTGTCTGCTCAAATTTGCACCAGTTTCAGCTAAAGTGCATTTGAAACCATAGATTCAATAAAACACAGTCAAAATTTATTGAATCAAGATAATATAAAACAAAAGACACACAAAATCTTTCTTAATGTAGTTTTGCGTTAGTTTAAGCAAATATGACTTGGATTTTTGTCCCTTCTTTCATTCCTGCTTTTCGCTTTTTTTTCAGGCTGCCTGATGCAAAATATAATCTCCTTTATATCACTGATCCAGTTGGACATCTTGATCTCTCAAATACATTTATCCTCCTTGTAGCTATCACCTCCCTTTACAGTAGGTGAAGGTTGAATTTCTTTCTGAAGAAGGGTGGCTAAACCTACGCTGTGGAAAAGCATCTTCTCAAACATTACATCACATCTCGCAAGGAATATGTTGCTTTTAATTTTACCACCTGCAACATTTCTGTGAAAGATGAATTGAACACCAGCCATATCTCATTTAAGGCATGAGACACAAAAGGTATCCAGGCAATGGAGCTTAGACAGAGGAACGACTCCAATGGCAACTTCCCCAGCTAACCCTGACAGAAATTATGACACTTCCAAGCCCAGTCCCAAGTCTCTGCATAAATAATGCCCAGCTAAATGACTTCTCCAAGCAAAGCTCCAGCAATTGCTCAAGAGCCTGATCCTCTCCTTCTGCCAAACCACACCTGCTGCAGTGTGAATTCCCCCCAGGGGCAGACAGAGCCCCCAAAACTGC
>WBND01000236.1:716600-798036 GCA_013398595.1 Tychaedon coryphoeus | reverse complement strand
GGTGGGAAGATTCCAGCTTCTCACAGGACCCATTTTTGTGGCCCCTCTGCTACTGAAAATCAGATTGTATAAAACCAATACAAAGAGAAAGAAAAATATAGTATCAATCCTGAAGTAAATGTTCTGTTTAAAAAAGATAAATTAAATTAACATATCTTCATAATGTCTTCCTCAAGTTAGAGACAATATTGTGGTAGATATCAGACTTCTATATGGAAAGATTTTATGCTAAATTTTTATTTAACAATGTAATATCCATTCTTACAGTTCTTTTACATTAACTGAAAAGATCCATATTTAGCTCCTTAATGATCCTGTATTTGCATTTATCTTTTAATACTTTATCATTTATAGAGCTTTGCTGAAAATTCATGTATTCTAAATCCAAAACCTCTGCTACTCCTAATGCTTAGAAGCAATTACACAAACGTGGGGCCCAATGGCTGCTAAGGAGATTACACATGAGAACTACTTAAAAGCATGATAAAGTACTCTGTCACCACCCAACGATCCATATGTTGCATAGACATTCAAGAGGGAAGGGATCTAACCACTCTTACTGTGATGCAAATGGCAGAAATGCTGATTGACAAAGCATATAAAAACTAGTCTTCCCAATTTTGAAATGAGCCTCCCAAGCTCACTCATATTGTTTATAGAGCTAGGCTCTGCTGGAGGTGCCTGACTGGGAAACATTGATAAGTTGCTGTCAGCTATTTCTGATAAGAAATGATGTTATGGTGGACTTTTTCTTAGGCTTCCTTCAATAGTCTGCCAAAATGAGTACACATACAGAGGCAAATAGTTCTTTTCTTTTCTTTTCTTTCCTTTTTTTTTTTTTAACTCTTTCTCTGGTAGGCTTATGAAGTGGCAATCATCAAGTGAGTCAGTAGATGCTTAACTAATTAAAAAAATGGATAAAAGTCAAAGAAATTCAACAGCTTAGAGATAAGCAGACTCAGCTGAGAAAAAAACTGAGGAAATGAGCTCCAAAGAAAATATAAGGTGATGTTTTATGGTTCCACACTGAAAGCTATATCAGTAAAAACTACATTCCAATTCCATTACTTGTTTCCATGACAAGGCTTATAATGAGAAAAGCAAATGTTAAACATGAATCAATTTTCATGGTGAGGAAGAAACAAACTTTATTTATTCGCCTAGCTTTCTTGATGGTTTCTTGGATGGCATACAGTCACTCAGGAATTTCAACTAAACTCCATGGTCCAGCTTGTGTGAAGCTGAGTACAAACATTTACAGGATCCAGGGACAAAAATCATGTGCAAAATTATTGGGGAAAAAAACAAACAAGTGTACATATGGTAATCAGTTTTATAAGTAAGAAGTTCATATGGGGTTTTTGAAAAGGGATTGTTTTTGAAGGGAAGGTCTTTTTTTTCCAGATTTTTATGGTAGTTTCTTAATTTTAATAAGACTTTAAAACCTGACAGTGGAATATGACTAGTATGGATTCTGTTTGTAATTTTAAAATGTTGTCATTATTTGAAATATGTTTCATATTAATGAATTTGCAAATCAAAGAAGTAATGAAGTACAAGTTACAGAACTAGCTTGGGTTTTTTTCATTTACCTGTGTGAGGATGATGGATAGCCTTATTTCTTTTGACTTTGTTGTTCACTGTGTCTTTGAATAAATGCTGAAGACTGTAATAAATTCACATCATATTTGCAGAACCTCTGTGTGAGACTGAAGGTCATTTGATAGGAGACTACCAACCATTTAAAGAAAGGGACTCCTTATCTCAGCTGTCTGTATGCCAATTAAACTGTAATTTATCAATTAGTTTATGTGGAATATGGATCGCTGCTAAACAAACTTTCTGATATATGGCTTTATTAAAGGATTCAATTCACTTTGCAGAAATATGTTTCACAGTTTACATTTTGCCTTTCTTTGGTTTGCCATTGCATTAACCTCTTAGTCTTATCAGTGAACATTAAAACTTTTGCATCCATTAATGTCAAATAAAACCATTCGTCCTCCACTGTCAAGGAAATAATGCAGGATGACCTTGAATTCATGTACTGACTACCTTCTTAAGCAGCCAGAAGTCTGGATTATTCATTTTATATACAGAAATATACTTATTTATGAAATCCTGATATGATATCTGATGCTACATTGCACTGTGGAAGCTTCTACCTTGCCCTAATTTTAAGATATAATCCTTTATTGAAACTATTGAAATGCCAAGGAAATGCAAATCAGATCTAAGAATAAAAAAAAAAGAATCTCTTAAAACATTAAGCAATTATAAAATACAACTATTGCAATATACAAAAGGATCTAAACAAACCCAGACACGCTGAGGCAAACAGTATGTTCACCAACCAGATCACTTACCCCTTAAAAAAATCAAGAAAAAGTTTTTAGAAGTATGGAATCTTCAATGCTCACACATTCATCAATCTCAACACAAAAAATTTCTTACTGGGCATGCATTAACCTTTTTTATTGAAAGTTCCTAACTACATGGTATTCCAGAGGTGAAATAAAGTAGATTTTATAATTTTGTATAGTGCATCTGGTCATAGCAAGACATGAATGTGGGTTGTGATGTGAGATAGAAGAGAGGATTTTAATTGCTTTAGACACAAGAACTGTAATCATGATCTTGGAGATCTCAATGCTATCTACAATCTTGGCATGAGGTTCTGGAAGGTGAGGAATACAACTCGGAAAGATCTGTACATTATGACTCTTTCTCTTCATATTTTTAAAAGTCACAAAGACATCTCTACTTCATATATAGTGCTGTTGAAAGTCAAATTTCTACACTGCTCTTGGATTGGTTCTGTTTTGGATCTAGACATGGCCTGTATACCTGTAGGATACACTAAAATCCATTTACTACAAACAAAGCACTGCTGAATGTTTTTGACTCATTTCCATTCAGCATTGAAGGGTTGGAAATTAAAATAAATAAGCAAACAAATAAATAAAATTTAGTCACCTCTAATCAATTTACTTGCACATTGGTTTTAAGGACATATCACACGGACGCAGAATAGCTTTAATTCAAAGGCCTTTCAAAGGCCACCTCAGCCAACTTCTCTGCAATGAGCAGGGACACCAACTCAGTCAGGTTCCTCAGGGCCCCTGTCCAACCTGACCTGCAATGTTCCCAGGAATGAGGCAACTACCACCTCTCTGGGCAACTGGTTCCAAGTGTTTCACCACTCTCATGGTAGAAAATATTTTCCTTACAGCTAATCCAAATTTACCCTCCTTTAGTTTAAATCCGCCAATTCTTGTGCTGTCACAAGCCCTGCTAAAATGTTTGTCCCTATCTTTTTAATAGGCTTATTTAAGGCACTGGAAGGCAACCAAAAGATGTCCCTGAATCCTTCCCTTCTCCAGTTTGAACAACCCCAACAGTCTCAGCCTCTGCTTGTAGGAGAGGTGCTCCAGGCCTCCCATCATCTGTATCACACAGTTCTGGACTCCAAGAAGTTAAAGTCCTTCCTGTGTTCAGGACCTCAGGGTTGGATGTGGCACTGCTAGGAAATGCCTAAATACAATAATAAAAATAAATTCTGCTTATTAAGCCCACCCACGACTTCCCATTTAACTTTAACTTTTCATTCATCTATTGCAAAGAAGGACGTTTGGAAGACTTGTTATGATACAATTGTTAAACCAGGACATTTTGTTTACAAATACAGCAAAGAAATCTATCAATCTCTGTAATTTTCTGTATTTGCCTAATTCTGATATATTTTTCTAATAAATTTTAGAGTGCATTTCTCATCATTTTTTTTTAAACATTATTGATACAGGTACTTACAACTGAAGTATTAATATTTTTCTATGTAAAGTTAAATTATGGATGAGATCTTCCAGCCCATTCATTTCTAACAGATCATTCTTGACACATAAAACTTTAATGATGTTTCATATGAGAAATGGCTCCAAAGACCAACTAACCTTGTCACAAGGAGTATTTTCTCTTGGGATTTTTTTTCAAATTATTCTGGAACATTTTCTTTGCCTCTTTGTTTTTATTTTGCTCAAAGGGTTTTTTGTTCCTGCTGAACATATTTCCATAGAAGTATCTTCCTTCTGGGAAAGAAAGAAGGGTAAGGGGAACCTGGGTTTTGGCTGTGGTGATGTGTTGTCTTGTTTTTTTCCTTTTCAGCTTCTTCATGTAGGAAACATAATACGAAGGTGGAAAAAAGCAAGAAAAGGTTTTGTTTATTTTTCCAACAATAAAGCTTGTCCTCTCCACTGTAGCTCCAGTAAATAAATAAAGATGCAAAAAATAAACTTCAGGCAGCTTTAGTCAAGACTGTCTCGCATTGAATTTTTGCCTCAATTGTTGCAACTGCTGCAGCCTTCCTGAGCTTCTCAACCTGTGAAAAGAGACTGTAAAAGTTAGGAAAATTGAATCATTTAGATGAGTGTTTCTGCTCATTCCATTAGTAGTTTTATCTGGGAAAAACCAACACACCTACGAAGAACAGTAACACAGAATAATTTCACAAATAATATATTTTACACATGTATTTTTTATCACACTGGAATTATTATCCTAAATCACATGAATAAACCTGATGGCAATCCAAAAGATTGATCCAGCACTGGAGACATGAAGTGCATGTTTCCACATCCTCCATGGCAGTTTATTTCTCATCTGTACCACTTGCAGTTCTAATAAAGCTCCATCAAGGAGCTGCTGAATACAGGAGTGTTTTTTGTGGGGTCAGAATACAGTGAACTGAAGTCCGAAAAATTTATCTGAGCAGCTGTTGCAATTTAAAAAAAAAAATTATAAAGTGATTTCTTCATTTTTTAAGGAAAATATGAAAGGAAACAGATTTCTTTATTTTAAGTTAAGAAGATAAGTAAATTACTTGAAAATCAACCACACAATATTTTTGTTTCTTATGCTTATTTGTACTTGCTGTTTATTCAGATGAAAATTGGAAATGGCTCCAAGCAGTCTCAAAACTTTAGCTATTTAATTTTAAGTTATTTCTTATGTCATTATCATTGAACTTCGAGTGAAAACCTATTTTCAAGTTTTAAAAAGTCTAGTAAATAATAAAAATCAGAGAAGGAAACAAAAAAATATAAATGGAAAATTTTATGTGGGTCTCATAGGGAACTATGAGAATGCTTGGCAATAAAAGTGTGTCTATTCGAAAATTCACATATATAGGTAATTTACTTCTAACCTTCTTTCTAAGTTTCCTGGATAAAATTTCACTTAAAACACATAATTTCTACTTAATTCTTTTTCTGAAGATAACTGTAAGTAATTCTCGCACTGAGTTACAGAAATTGTGTAAGCTTAAATAATACTTCTGTATTACTGGTTGTATTTTTTTCCTAGGGCTCCCGTTTAATCAAACCTTTTAAAATAGTTGTGTGTTTAAATATATTTTCATAGAGATGTTCTTGGCAGAATAAGCAAAAAGTATATAGAAATATCTTTGTGAAGAGATTAATTTTGAGTCACCCAAACTCAAGGAAATTTCTATATTGAAACACTTCCTAGGCAAGTACTTAATGTACTTGTATTTAATGCATTGTGTATTTGTGAAGGATATGTAAGAGTGGTCAGGAATGACTGGCTACAGAAGAGGTTGAATGGATCTCAAAAGGGCAGTGCAAGAGCAGGACCAGTCCAAGAATATACTGCATGATTTGCCATCATTATTCTAACAGCTCTCCCAATCAGCTGCCAACCTTACCCTGAGTCAAGGGGTTTTATGCAGTCATCCATCACATGATAATTTTCCAACTCTCATTTTAGTAGAGGACTGGAATTTTCTAGTCTCAGCTTCTTTAGTTCCTTTCATCACTCCACTATAATATCATGCACTGACACTATTTCTAGAAATCATGGTAAGTGTTATAAGGTTCTTTCCTTATCTATGGCTTTCTTTCACTGAGATTTTTTTTCACTTGTCAACAAGAACAACAATAAAAATATAAATTTCAATTACAATTCAATTAAGGAAAACAATACCAAATGTATAAGAATTTTTTAAAAATTGTAACACAAAAATAATTTTATTACTTAAATATATGTATGTAATAGTAATTAGTTATCAACTTATATTCTTTGGAAGTTATAAATATGAATGCAAAATTCTGGGAAATAAGTAACTGCAGATCGATTATGGTTTAAAATTATTACTTTCATTCATAGAGCACATTTTTTTGTTTCATTTATAGTTGAAAAAAATAAAGCATACCTATGAAGACCTGCTTACTGTATGGTGGGCAAATTAATACAAGAGATTAGATTAATAGGTCTGGATGTTTAGAACTACTGGATATTATTTTGGTTGCAACAGGTGCTTCCTAGGCAACTTCCAGGAATAATTTTGTGGGAATCACAAGCTGATGAGTAATTCCCTGTACAGCTTGATATTCTGATGTCAATTTGCTTCAGTTGCAATTGTGAGCAGCATGTATCTCAGAGCTTGGGCTCATGAACGGTCTCAACTTATTTTATGCAAAACAGATTTCTTCCAGCATCACAGTGAGGTCAGCAATGAATATATGCATAGACTCCTGAAATTAATTTTAAAGGTAGTGTATGAGCAGGAAGCCTCTGTTACATGAATCTTGTTATTGCAGCTTGAGTCAAGGAAAAATCCACTAAGGAGTTTCTGCAGCACTCTCACTGAGGAGAATATTTTGGCATATATTTATTGAACTCAGCAATAGATATTTTATTTAGGATTTTAACAGCACATTACTAAGTTTCATTTTTGGACACTGACTAATGATCCTGATTTTTTTGAATGCATTGTGTCATATATAATGCTTCATTTTGCTTTGACCTCAACTGTCTTGCCACAAGGGGCGATTTATAAATATTCTATGGCACTCTATAACAAAATAGATCTGCATAATTTCTGAGACACTGAGCTACCTAGGATAATTTGAGACATTTATTAAAGAAAGGCTTCTCCATTTTTAGGTCTTTTATAATTCATTTTTCTTCTTATGACAGAAGATTTCCTTATTGAAAACCGAATATGTTCTATAATAAAGGTTCTGTTCAACACTGAAAAATAGCCCTATGGCAAAGATAGGTCCCTAAGGTCAGGTCTCTTCAATAGATGTAGATCATTGTTTCTCATGAAAGAGAATAATTTCTAGAATTTTATTTGATTTTAGAAATTAAAAAAAACAAACTCTGTGGTGTGTTTTAATTCTCAGTCTTCTTCACATGAACCAATGTTTTGCTTGTATAAAAAGATGTAAACATTTTAAAGAAGAAAAAAACATATTATCTGCAAAAAGTCCAGGGAAAATCTTTGGCTCTATTTTCAAAGGATATTGAGTTGTTGTCATTGCTTCTGAGGGCAATTGAGGCATGTCCTACATTCAGGTTATGGTGAACTCAATTTTACACCTTAATTTTAAAACATCTGTAGATAATATATGGGGAGCTGCTGGAATGAGCAGCACAGTTTGTTTGCTTGTGCTCACCTGTGACACCAGTGGTTGTAATTCCTGCTTCAGAATCCTCAGAGATGTGGGGAAGGGAGGGGGAAAGGAAGTAAGAGCAAGAAAAAGCATTCATAGATTTCTGAGACTTGTTGAGGCTATTAAAGTGTTATTAAAACTTAATAAACATCTGCTTTGAACTTCTGCTTTCTTTTGTAAAACCCTCAAATTTTTTTACAAGGGTGAGAGAGTTTTAATTCTTACATAGATTTCTCATAACAATATTCCAATATTGCAAAAGGGATTTAAAATTGCAACAAATATACACATATTCTGGCTCAAAGGGATGTTGTACATTGAGATCCAATAAGCTTGATGCAGGGCTGTTGCATTTATGGTTTCATGCATTTCTTTTTCCTAGTACAAACCCAGTGAAAATTATATCAATGGTGCTTAGTAGTTCTTTTATTTCCAAGATAAAGGCTAGAACTGCACTACCATAATTAGATACTAAGCTTATTTTATTAAAAATATAAACAAAAAAGCCTGCTGCCAAAAACAAATCAGGAAAAAAACTCTGTGCAATAACTATTAAACATTAGAAAGTGAACTGTTGGTCTGTAACATGCACAGCATATTCTGAAAACAAACAACCTGAACAAATATTTTCACATTCCATATTCATCAAAGCAAAATCATAAACTTCATCTTCCTTGAATTCAATTGCAAAAGATTAAATAAAATGAGAGTTTAGACCGGTCTAACTCCAAAATTCTTGCTATTTTAGTCAACTGGAAAAAAGCAGGAAAAAGGAAAATCCTTGCTTCTTTTCCCTGTTACCTATATTGACTTATTTTTGCTAGGTGGAACTTGGTAAAACTCTGAAGGTCTAGGTTAAATCTATATTGATTTTCTAAGCAAGGGACAGAGAGCTTTCAAAGGCAGGAAAGCATCAGCATTTTACTACTAACTCAATAAACTGGAGACCAAGTTCAAATAGGGTGAGAAATTGAATATTTAGTTTATTGTATATAATGAATAAGAGAGATTGGTGAGACTACTCGCTAAAAGCAACTACATGTGACATTGGACTCACAGTATAAAAAATTAAGTCTTTTTTTATTAGCATATTTTCATTGATTGTTTCTGACCTCTCCTGAGATTAATTTTTCCTCCATACATTCTTTTTAAGGAAACATATGGATAAGTGCTTGCTGAGCACCACTATCATCCCACTAAGACAGGAATGACCAAGGCCAAGCACCAGTGTGGGACCAGTGAAGACAAAGTCACAATGTTCTGTGCCAGCAAAATCAATTTTTATTGGAGTTCAGTACAAGAGTGAGTGCCAACACCTTGCAGGAGAAGGTCAATGTGGTTGCTTCAACACAGGTGGTCACCCAAAGGTTTTCACAAACCATCCTCCCCACGAGGCTGCAATCAAATTCTGTCTGCTTCCAGACTTTCAGAGATCCCATCCAAACAGTGCAGATCTTACTCCAGCATGGGAAGAGCCACTTTCATGTCAAATGTGCAGAAGCACCCCCAAGAACAAAAAAAACGAAGTTATTACCTTGTGCAAGCAGTACAGTGTGTTTCAAAGCACAGCCAATCATCTACTATCAACAAAATCTTTAAACTAAAAATATTAATGCTGAAATCCCAAGAGAGGAGCTCAGCAGATGCTGGGTATCTGAATGTTCATAACATAGTAGTAAACATGCACTATAAAACAATATCTGCTTTGTATTAATACACATTATTTTAATTTCCAGTATGCCAGTCTATTAATTCAGAGAGATATAGCAAAGAATAAAGCTAGACAGGTGAAGAAATACTATGCAACTTCTGAAGGAGTTTATGCTAGTAGTTTTCTCCACAACATCAAATTGCTGTACTGGAAAATCTCTTTCAAGATAGGAGACCATTTTATATCATCTGCAATACCCGAGTTCCAGCAATATATTAAAATCACAGAAAATTTTCTACAAGAAAATCCATTCGATCAAATTTGGATCCTGATCTTTTTGGCAAATGATAAAAAATAAAAGAAAATATATTTTACATTAATATTAATTATCATTTATCAAATAATCAGTTGTTTTAAGTAATTTTAAATTGCACAGTCTTCCTCTTTTTAAAAGCTCTCCAACAGTTCTTAAATTAGTTCACCCCTATTTAATTTTTGACTACACTTTCCATCATGATGAATTAATTCTGTTTCCAAAGACAACACTTTGCTTTGCATAGAATTCGTGTTAAAAAGACTCAGTTTTCCAACCTAACATCATATCTTATCTACTTGCTTCAGTATTCACTTGAGATTTTGTTTCTTCAGATGACTTGGCTCCTCTAAATCAGAACATAAACTCTTTCTAAAATTTGGGATGTTTAACTGCTGCAGTAAAATGTTGATTTAGGTAGTTCTTTCTACTCTACAGAGATTGTTAAGATTTAAAATAATTTTCCATATTGCACTCAAGAAAAAAAATCTAAAATATTTTGAAGACAATGTTACAATGGTATCAGAAAACAAGAAAATACTTCAGAACAAAGTTTATCAGAATAAATGTCATTTTTTGGCTGTGAGTTTTTATTTCAAAAAGACAAGTGTAAACAGTCAGTCCTTTTTATTTTCCATTCCTGCTCTTCTGTGAGAAGGCAAGCATAAATCAAATCCCATTTTATAATGTATTAGTCTGTCTCCATTTTGTTTAACATAACCTTCTGGCACCCCTTTTTGCCTAGGTTTTTGTTTGTTAAGGTTCTGTAAGTATTTACTTAATGTGACCTATTACACATTTTGACACCCTGCATGCACCCCCTTTGGGTTGCAAAAATGTTAACTAACACTTCTTTCATGCTGAATTTTTGGCATGCTGGTATGAACAGGTGGGACTGATGGGAAGAAGTCTGGAGTTTAAAAGGATATTATTTCCAACAGAAAAAAGCGTCCTGTGGAGTTGAAGGCTGCCAAGTCACTGAAGTGGCATTTGTTGCCTAGTTAGCTGTCATATCACCTTGTGACTAGGAATAATGCCATCTAAGCAGATGGTTATAATGCAAATTGATAGCCAATGTTTGTGTATTTACAACTACTGGTTGAAGATGTTGAAGATTTCATATTTTAGCCAGGAGGATCCATCCATCCAATGCTTTCATGCATAAAGATTAAGAGGATAAGGTTTCTCCTATGTTTCATCTCACAGCTACTCTGAACTACTCTGAATTAAGCTTTTTCCACCATGTCCTTTTCCACAGTCAATGTTATCCAATGCATTCCTGTTAAACACACCGCATACCAATAAAACCTGTCAACTATATTCAGAAAAAAACTGGCCTTCCATGGAGTAATTATTTGAATAACAGATGTAAGAGAACTTATGAAAGGAAAATAGAATAATTACTGTCCTGAGTTTGCTCACAAGGGATGGAGCTTAAAACCGTGGGAACAGGGCTAAACTGCTATTCTATAGGACTCAAATGATCTCTCTAGGGCATGGTTCTGGAGAAAGAAACGAGGAAGTGTGTAATTTTGTTCTGTGTCATCTTTAGGGGAACTTGCCAGTACAAACAAGTCATCTTTTTGATTACTTGGGGGGGGTCAGTGCAGGCACTGTCCTTCTCCCACTGCCATCTGTCCTTTCCTGTCCCCTCAGAAAGAAAATAACTGCAAACAGCAAACACAGCCGAGCAGCTGGTGGGAGCAGGGCAGCAGTGAGGAAACCCAGCCCATGCTGAGTGGAGGAGAGCAGAGCTGGTGCTGGAATCAGCCCCATGGAATCCAATCCAGCATGTGAGAGATGAGGTAATATTTTGCTGCAGCTGAAAGGTTATTAAGTGAAAGAATGATAGTT
This sequence comes from Tychaedon coryphoeus, assembly GCA_013398595.1. Taxonomy (NCBI): domain Eukaryota; kingdom Metazoa; phylum Chordata; class Aves; order Passeriformes; family Muscicapidae; genus Tychaedon; species Tychaedon coryphoeus. The sequence goes on along the minus strand of WBND01000236.1, from coordinate 786,746 downwards.
GTTGGTTTTGTTCTCTATGTGTTGCTTTCTATGGCCTGGATTTGTTCTAGTTAATCTGTTGAGTGTTGTTGTGAACTGGGAGAGGCACGTGATTGAAGATCTGACCAGAAAGGAAATAAGATGAGAGAGGAGGAGACAGAAAAGTAGGCAGTGGAGAGAGAATGTAGGTTCTTGAGTACTCATCCAGTGGGAAAGGGGACAGGGACCAGCCCTGGCTGGGAAAGAGTGTAAAATGCAACCATTTTTTTGGAGGGTGTGTGCGTTCGACTCTGGGGGGAGGGAGACACATGCAGCTCAGCTGAATCCTTACAAACAAACAGTTTTCTTTTGCTCTAAGGACTTTGTCCCCATTTAATTGTATCTAAAAGTTTGTTCATTTCTAAGAAGCAGAATGAGGGGAGGTGTCCATAGGGTGGCACCACATGGAATTTGACCCAGCAGAGTGGAGCAGTCTGAAGCAGTGTCATGGGACAGAGTTGAACCAGCAGAGTGGAGTGGTCCCATGTGGCCAACCCAGCCTTATCGGGGTTTATCTGCCATCATTTTTTTTGTTGTTGCCTCAGGTTTGGGGAGAGGAAACCCTAGCCATGGGAGTGCCTGACATCCTGCCTTTGCCTTGTCAGCCACATAGAATTAAGTCAAGGTGGTGAACACTTTCTTGCGTAAACTACTTTCTCTTTTTGTGTACTTATGTTATTAACCTTGCTGTTATTGCTACACATTTCTTATTCCATTACTGTTTGCTTTCAGTAAATTGTTATTTCAAACCACAGTCTTCGCCTTTTTTCCCCTCTGAAAAGAGTAGAAGGAAGGGGGATGGTTTATTTGGAGTTATATTTCCAGATGCTCTTACACCATCAGTGGTTTATCTTAGATTTCCATAAGATGCTCATAAATTAAGCAAGAACACAGCCTGTTCACAGAGAACATTCTAATGTAATGACATTTCAAGACATTGGAATGACACAAGTAAGAACTACAGAAGAAAGTAACAACAATATGGCTGATTAGTCATGCATTTAAGAAGACTATATTTCAAAAATGAGGTCATATTATTTTTCTGACAAGTCTTGGTGATGCATGTCTACTTGTACTAATATTCATTTTTATCTCATAATGGAGTCATTAGGGAGTCCATGTTATTCAGGAAGATTTAAATATTAAAAGAAAGCTACTGAAGACATGGACATCTGAAAGGCAGGTCCAGGAGCCCATGGAATGGCTTTTGAGCTTCACAGACCAATATAAATATTTTGTAATACATAAGAAATTACTTTCTTTGGGCAACTCTTCACAGAATCAAGTATGACTAACGTTACTGATATTTGAAGAGAAGAAATATAAGAGGAAAACAAAATGTGATCAAGAAAGCAATCACACTCTTGTGTTTGCATTCAAGAGCATGCAAGAATACTAAAAGGGAGTCATAAAAAAAACAGGAAAAAGCAGATTTTTTCTATAACTTAAACAAACAAACAAACAACAACAATGAAACAAAACAAAACAAAACCAAAACAAAAAACAGACCACCAAAAAACAGTAAAAACAACCAAACCCAAAAAACCTCTACATTTAAAATTGTGGACAAGAGTGCCATTACCGTCATTGACATTGAATTCAATAAGTCCATTAATATTACTGGGATAAGCATCAAAAGGATCAAAACTAAAGTGCATAGATCTACAATTTGTTAGCAGGGAAAAAAGGAAGGGAATTTTAGGATGCAGCAGGCTTTGCTGACAGCAGTAAGGAAAGGAAAAGACAAGACAATATCTTGATGTTTTGTGTTTCAAAGGCAAGAACAATTAAACTTCACAGCAAAAAAACAAAGGAAGTCAATAAGGTTTCAGAGGAAAATTAGATCTGTTTTCCTTATGTTGGCTTTCTGGGATTTAGGGAAAAAAACTGAAAACAAATAAAATAAAAGATTGGACCTGAGGAATATGAAAGATTGATAAATTTAAGACTAATATATTTAGAAGTGGAGTTTAAAATCACATTCAGGAAAGACTTGCAGAATTAAATGAGACAGTAAGGGATTGATACAAAGATAAAAAAGAGAACTAAAGAAAGACAGAGTGATTAAATGACAGACAACACAGGATATGATTGTGGAAAAAACAGTGATTTTATCAAAAATAGAGAAAATTAGAATTGATTATTTTTTCAGAAGCCTGAATGGAAATAAGCCATTTAAGACACTAACAAGATAAATTTTGATGACATAAACAAGAAGATAAGTTTATCTTGATCATTAAGCAGTGTCTGCTTTGCAATTAGCCAGAAATATCACTAATCTCAGAAGACACTGTTCCTTGACTTTTCTGTTTGGATGAATATTAGCTGTAAAAATGTAACAACATATTTTTAAACTATAGGTTATATGGTTAAGTGATGTTTTAATTGCCCTAAAAACAGAAAACAATATTACCCAGAAGTAATTGACAACATGTCAATAAATTAAAGAAAAAAATGTAAACAATTGAAATAAGAGAAATGTTTTTGTGAGTAAGGGATAAGTGAACTCCCCTCAACACACTGCCTGGGGTGCAGTTAAACTTGTACTAAGCGAGAGGTCTAAAATACATGTTTTGGGACAAAGCAAGAGCTACCAATGTCTTATATGGATGAGATGGCCAAAATCTCTCTTGGTTCTAGAAGTGTTCAATGAAGATTTGCAAAATTATGTTTGCAGCATTTCCCCATAAATATTTCCAGATTTTTTCTTCACCTCCCCCACCCTCTCCCGCACCCAAAAAGAAAAAAAAAGAGTTTGAAATCATAAGGAATTAAAGTTTAAAATTAATATTGTTGATCTAGATTCTGTCACTAAGACATCAGATCAAAAAAGCTTTATCTTTCCTTTTTTCTTCTATACAGATTTGAGTAACCCATTTTATACAAGTCATTTGGAAAAAAGCACTTCAATTCAATTTCCTCAATTTGTAAATATATCAATATTTAGGCATTTAAGGATTAATAATTTTACTGATGTTTGTGGTGAAGAACTTAAATTAGAAATTTCAATTAAAAACTTGAGGGGTAAAATACTATTGCAGTGTAGAGACATAATGCTCAGCACCAATTACATACCATGATCAAAAAGGTAACTTGAATAGTGAGTCACACTCGAAAGAACAAGTTTTGTTCTCACTTTTTAGCAAGAAGTTAGAAAACTCAGCTTTGAAAGGCAAGAGTATGCAGCTTTTCCTTACATCCTCTTGTTTTCTGTGTTTAAAAACTCACTTGATACTGCCTCTGGAACTGGAAAATATTTCTTTCAGCTTCACTGTATTGGATCAATTAGTTAAATAATGGAAGTAGGCAGTTCTGAAGATACAAAATAATAATAGAAAGAAAAACAATGTTGTATTATTGAACTAAGAATAATATATATGATAGGAAATATGTATAAAAATATGAGGAAAAATGTGTAAAGAATTTATAGCTCGTACTGAGTTTTTCAAACAGGACTGAAATGATATAGAACAATAAAGAGAATAATTGAATAGCAAATACATAGATGAGGGTGGGGTTGTGGGGTGGTGCATTGGGGGTTTTTAGTATTGCTTCAATAAACAGAAGTGCTAGAAAAGATTACTTATTGTTTGTGTTCTACTTTCCTGAAAACTTCCCATCATTAAGCTTACACTGATACCTCCATTTATGACCTTTTTTTTTCTAATTCTTATAATTAATAATATGCTTCTATTCAGGATAACTTTGATTTGATGATCACAGGATATTACAGAAAAAAAAGGGAAAATAGAAGCCATTTGAGAAGATTTACAGAGAAATATCGAAGAAAACATAGCAAAGTCTCATTTGCATGTGAATTTTATACCAATATCTTGGTCAATTCAGGTAGTCTGCAAGATTTGAAATTGCCAAATACAATTCCTGACAACGTTTCCATCTTCCTCAAACTAATAAACAGAGAATTTGCTATATAGGGTAGGTTTTTTTGGTTTTGCTTCCTTGCTTGTTTGCTTTGAGGAAACATTAGAATTTTAGCTTCATTAAGACTAAGCTGAAGCCAGGAATATTTAAAAGGCAAGAGGAGAGAGAGGGTGAGAAACAACAAGGAGTGGAAAAAGTACTAGAGCTCGTAATTTGTAAAAAGAAAAATGTCTTTTCTCAGAGGAGATAAGAATAGTTGAGCTTTACCTCATTTCAGGAACTGGTTATTAAAATTCAAGAATTCAGAATTCTTGCTTCTGAAGCTGCTTAGGTTTTAAGCTTCCATTTATCTGCTTGCAATATGGACTATTTTTTCTTCTGACATATTTATGCATTTTTTTATGACAAGTAAATTGTATTTATATTTGTTTAGCACTGAAGCAATTATGTGATGTGGGCTGATAAATAGTAAAAGAATATTTATCAAAACAGGAATGAAAGCTACTAGGTTTGTTTTTGTGTCAGCACAAATTATTTATTCTGTTTACAATAAATATTTTTTATCCTAGTCACCTGGGAAATCAGACCCAGCCACACAGTAGTCTCAATAACAATTCTGAGATTAAAATAATCTCTTTCTCTCTCTGTGATTAATAGTTGCCAAACAGAAAATAGACTGGTTTGGACCATATAAAAAATCTTTTTTAAAAAAAAAATTAAATATGGACAGATACAACTTCATCCTTCAGAACAATTCTTTAATAATTCTCATTTACTGGAAGAATGTAGTTCTTGCTTCCCTTACAAACTGAACTAAGTATTATTCCTCACAGAAAGATTAGAGATCATCAGACACAGACATGGACTTAACACTTACATTTCTTTAGGTGTGAATAGACAGTTCCTGGCTGTCTCTGGAAAAATGTTATAGATTTCTATAAGAAATTTTCTTTTAATTAGGTTTTGAAGCTTCTTGAAGCTTCACTCTTGTGACCAGTGACTGGGTTCGAGGGAATGGCACGAAGCTGGGTCAGGGGAGGTTTGGGTTGGGTTCTGGGAAAAGGTTCTTCACCCAGAGGGTGGTTGGGCACTGGAAAAGGTTCCCCAGGGCTGTAGTCCCAGCACCAAACCTAACAGAGTCCAAGAAGTGTTTGGATTGTTGGGGTGTCCTTTGCAGGGCCAGAAGGATCCCTGTGGGTCCCTTCCAATTCAGCTTATTCTGTAATTCTACGATGTCAATGGATATGAAATCGTATTTGATTTTTACCATAGTAATTGACTCTGATTTAGGTATGTAAGGAGCAGTGACAATTGACACAAAACAAGTAAATAGTTTAGGATTTCCTAGTGCACTAAGTCACTATGACATTCTGTGAAGACAAAAGAAATAGAAACATCTTATTTTTTACAAAGATTTTATTTATCAAATAAGTGCAAAAAACTACTATTTAGTGAGCAGATGACATTAAAATATTTTTCTAAATACTTTTTGGAGCAAAAACAACACCGTACTAAAAAAAAACCCAACAATTCTTTCTTTGCTTTTCACAAATCTAAGAGAAAATACTTAAACTTTGCTGCATGAGAGGACTAAAGAAGATCATCACTATGGTGCTTTCAGGTTTTCACTCCATTAATTTGCTGATTCATGAGTGGGGCATTTAGAAACGTTTTCCTTTTCTTTTTAATTGAAATGCAAAGTACTATCTCATGTTCTCTTAATAGGATTAAAGGATCCATCATTCCCTCCTGCCTAGCTGGGTAATTGTACAGATGTACGTTAATTAGCTTTGTGTCAGTGCTTGAGTCTTCCACAGGTTCTTACTTGGCAGGGTATTCTGTGTTTTGAGGTCTGAGGGAGGAAATTGTTCACATGAAGTATTCAGATTTTTACTCTAATCTTAGAAGTTAAAAATCCCATGTTTTGAAGTACAGTAATTCATAGCTTTTCCTGATTTTCCTGAAATCAATAATTCCTATCAAGTAAACAAGATTTTATGAGATGTAAAGGTCCATTATAATACATGTAAATAGAGAGAGAGAGATGACTACATAATATATATTGTTTCATTGTTGTAGTTGTGATGGTGTAACAACAGTCTATTAAAGTGAGTCACTTTCTCATTTTTAGGATTTTTCCTTATATATATACTCAGATTCATATCTTAAGTTTGATCAAAGGCAACTAAAGAGGTAAATATAGAATATACCAATATATTGCTATATATCCATCCTTTAAATGTAGCCAGAAAAAGGTATAAAAAGAAGACTAAGATGAGACTGAACACGTGTCAAATTTCCACTTAGTAGCTCTAAATTCCATATGGTTTTTCATTTTGAAGGATGTCCTGAGATAGGCTTTTTTCAGTTGGCACTGAAATTTAAATTTCACTGATAGTTTGGGGTCAGATTTCAAAATCAATTCAAAATCCAAATACTTATTTATATACACTCCACTTTTTTTTTCAAAGTTTTTCTTTGCGTAACTTATTTCATATTTATTTCACCCTTTAAAATAGTATTCTGGTGACAGAAAAAGTACTGAGCAACATAGCCACATTTCTGAAAACAGTCAGTCTCCTGAAATAAAAAGAAGAATACTCTGAATTATCTTTATGTTTGGGAAGAGGTCACAGAAGGAGTGCTCAGAATTCATCTTTTAGGGGAATTCGTTATTTATTCAGCAAAACAAGAAATTTTTTACCCAGAATTTTAAGACTTTTTTTTCTGTATTTGTTGTGTTTGAAGATATTGGAGCGTTTAGTGAAAAAGAAAGAAATTATGCATTGGAAACTATTCTGCATATGCTTTAGAAAACTGTACTTCAAAAATCTTCCCTCAGAAGATTGGAATCACTGGGTATCAAGTCCTTAAAATCTAGTCACATGCTTCTCACTTCAGCTTTTTTCTGCTTGTTTTCTGCATTTCATTATTTGCTTTCACCTCTTATTTTTTCCCAAAGTTTTTATTATTTTATTTCTTCTCCTACCCATAACCCATGCTCAACATTTCACTATTCTACTTTTGTATGGGTGAGTTATTTGTTTCAGTTTATCCACAGTGAACAATCCTTTTGAAAACAATGCTTACATCATCAGTTTAGATCTCTGCAAGCCTCGTGGCTTGTATTTTATACATAATATTACTGAAGATCTAGTCTGTACTTGGCAGGAAATTAATATGTGTTCAGCCTGAATATGTCTCTTCAGGAAGGGGTCTATCATGCATGGTCAATCTACAATCAGGAATATTTTTGTTCCAATAAGGAATTATTTTTGTAAGGATTTATTCTGACAAGTGACTCAGGAGAAAATAATGCAGAACAAAATATAAAGAGCATAATTTTAACTATATAAATTCACATGGGCATGGCATGAATCCAGAATGAAAGAGTTCTTTATCTAGTTTTGGTTAGATTAATTAGGAATTAATAATAATAATGCTAGCAATAAAGACTGTCTTCATGAAGAGGCATAGAGAAGCTTAAGTTATTCCTATCCTATTCCAAATTCACAGCAGTCCCTACTGTTAGAAACTGTTAGAATTAAATGGCCTGCCAACAGAAACAGTCTATTCTAAACTACATAGTCACAGCAGTGTGATAATCATGTCAGAGTCTTCTGTATCTGTCCCATCTCTGAACAATTATACATATATAATAAAGATTTTAGAATATTCTAAAACGTTAAGGATGGTGAAAGTTTTTCAATGGAGTGTGTATATATTCATAGTGTCAAAAGAGAAAGACAGTTATAAAGTAGATAGAAAACAAAACAATAGTAAGGTATTGAAATCTGATATTCATATTCACACAAATGTTGTCTCTATTTACTTGACATAAACAGCAGGTTGATGAGACAGGCCAATTTCAGTATGTAGTATTGAAGTGCTACACAGCTGAAAAATAGTCATAAGCAAGGGGACTTTTTTTGCCCAAACCCTAAAATACTTCTCAAAATTAATGACAAGCAGGACCACTAAGGGTGTAGCTATACACTATTCATATCATCAAGATCAGAATTTCTCTCTGAAAATAATAAAGAGGAACTTTTTTTATTAGTAGTATATGTGAAAAAATGAAACCAAAGCCCAGTGAGAAGAGTAGCTGGAAGGTGCTGATCTTTCACAAGTGATAATAACCTCATCAAAATGCTTGTCTGACCAGAGGAAAGCAGTCACTTTCAGTTATTCTGCATCACAGCTGTACTGAGGGGAGGGACATTTCACCCATGCACTGTTCTCTGGCAGGAGGGTACTGTGCTGCAGATGAACACAAGGTGCACAATGGAAGTTCAGCTGCTGCAGGATGTAAACAAAAGGCTGAAGAGCCGATGAGGACCAAGCAGTGGCAGCACAGGGCTCTCTCCAGAGAACCAGTTTGTCCTGATTGTTGCTACTTACAACAAACCTGCATTACATGACTATGTAGTTACCTCTGAACAAGCTGGTTTAAAGCTCATACACAAGTATGTACTGCAGCCATAGTGCATGGAAAGCCTCTTCACACTTAAATGAGATAGTAATTGGAGAAAGATCAGTCTGCTGCAGTCTCTTTATCAGCATATGCTACCTGGAGATTAAAATCAAACAAGCATATATTCATGTAGCTTAGTGCAGTAATGCTGTATTTAGAAAGGCATGAACACCAGAGTAAATGTATTCAAATAATTAAAGAAAGAATTTATTTGAGTCGAGATTAATGGATTTTCCCTTTCATTCTCTACATTAATGTCTGAATAGAGTTTTGAAGAAAAGGTTTGGCCTCCATGCCCTGAAAAAGAAAAGATGATCTTTGGAAAAGACAGTCAGTAAGTGCTGCAGCAATACATGATAAATGGTATGATGTGTGATCCAGGGGCTTTAAAGCCTGCTAGTGCCCCCAGGGTGTGACTGAGTGATGTACCAGATATTTTCCCACGTGCTTACTTTACTATGGCAGTTTCACTCTCAAAGAAAGTTGGATGGTTTAAAAATAATGTTACAGCTACTCACCAGTGCCTTGCAGACGCAGTCCTAATCCTATTTGATCTGTGTACTCTGTTAACTATATCTCTGAGCTATTTTTCCAATACAAATATTAAATTTCTCATATGTACAATTATAGGCATGCAGGTCCCAACAGGATCAAAGCCTGTGGCTTGTTCATAATGTAGAGCTACATTTGCTGCAGATTTCCTATTTTTGTTTACTTTCTGAATCTTTTTTTGATGAAAAAAATGCATTTACCTTGAATTCTACAAAAAAACAGTGCTAAATAACTTCATCAGGGCATTTTTATGCTTCGTCTACACAATGCCACTGTTAATTGACATTGGCAATTCAGAAAAAATTACATAATGAAATATTTTCTGGGTTTGTTTTATTTTATCTAACAGAATTTCCTCCTTCTTTGAAGACAAACTAGCAACTTTGCTCTGATGAACATCCTACTGCATTAAGAATGAGCCTGTTTTTATCAAATAGCTTATTTTAGCCCTGAGTGGCTTTCCTGAACCATTACTGTTAGCTTAGAAATTAATGTTTTGTATGAGTTGTTTAAATTGTCTTGCAGTGTGGGTTACCTTTTACTTGATTAGTCCTGAATTGCATTAACACTTCACCTTGGCAAATAACAAGTAAAGCAAGTAAATATGTCTCAGAATACACAGTGAAAAGTTTCACAGTGTAAGAATATGCTGTATAAATGAATACAGCTACTTTCCTGGTATTTATCACAATCTAATTAATGATTGCTTTACAAGTGTTTGCATCTACTAACCTACAAATGGATTGGAACAATGAATGAAAATTCATTGGAACTCAAAGACAAGGAAAGTAAATAATTGTTTCTGAGAATGAACTATCTAAAACCACAAAGCTTTCCTGAATCCCTAGAATCAGTGTTATTTTCTTATTTAGAAAGCTTAGCTTGTCTGAGTAATAACAATACACACACATGCACAAACACCTAGAAATATATCATAGATGAGATTCACATGTGCTCTTAGAATCTGTCTAGACATATGTTGTTGGCAGAGGTAGAATTGGGATGAATAACACCTGAGACATCTGGCCAGAACCTATCCACACAATTTCAGTTTAATGTGTGCTCTTATGCCATATGGGATTATTTCAGCCGTATAACAAAAGGACATATGTTTCTGAAAAATTATATTTTCAGCCAGAAAAAGCTGATTTTTGAATAAAAGACCCAAATTTAATTTTTTTCACCCCTCAAATATTTTTTAATGAATCAGTATGCTTTGATAATAGAGTGACACAGACATAACAATTGCCACTAGTTATTAAGTGAAAACCAAGGAATTTCTCCTCTATTCTTTGTCTGAATGACAGTTGAGACAAATAAAGAATGCTGTTCAGCACACATTGTAGAACTTCCCTTTGGACTGAATGAGTATCCTGCAGACCTAGTGCAAAGGTCATTCTGAATGCACCTGAAAGAGACCTGGGTTGTTCACTGAAATTAGCAGAAAAGACTAAGAAGCTACAGGGAGGTGATGGAGCTGGTGAAGCTAAGCCAAAGGTGAGACAGTGCAACTAACAGTTTGAATTGAGGGAACATTCCTTCTGCACAGGCCTTTCTCATATGTTCCATGAGAATTCCCAGATTCCCACCAGCTGAGCACCCGAGTCTTGCATCCCGTATCTGTGCCCAATTCTCACTGCTTCAGAGAATGAGGTAGATGTGCTCTCCATCTTCCTTCTTCTAGAAGTTATACTATCAAGGAGGAAGAAAAAAATTTTCCAAAACCTATAATCTAGGTATGATGCAAACAAGTCTGATAAGAAAACAAAGAGAAAATTATTTTTATTAATTTCAGGATCACGGAAAAATGGATCATGGTAAAAGGAAAATTAGTTAATAACTTCTGTTTTAAAATTTTCCTCTTTGCTGTGTTTGTACTCAAATGTATTTTATTAGTGATGGGCAGAACCTGATGACTACATGGAATGACATTCAGCCACAAAGAACAATTTAGTGCAATGTCATTCTTTCTCTAAATCATAAACTTATTTTACAACATATAAGATTTGCAAAATGAGAGTGCCTAGCAAATTGTACACTCAATAATAACTGTCAAATGGCCCTAGCTCTTATTTTAAGACCAAAGAGATGCACTAATGTTAAATGTTTTTAGTTTTGAGCAAATCATTCTTAGTTTCTGACAGAATAATATGATTAGAGTAATGTGCCCCTGATGTGAAAGCTGCATCTAACTGAACACTGCTTATTACTGTCATGGAAAGCAGAAGTCAAATTCATATAATTTATTTTAGCTCTGTCATCTAACACAGTATGGAATACAAAGTTAGTGACTAATGTGGAAAATTTAAATCACGCTATAAATAGCTTTTTAAAAAGTAAGCATTGTAAAAGCAATATATGTATTGAACATTCACGGAAATTGCATATCACAATTCTGTTAACCAAATAGAAGAGAATGTAATTATATGGAAATATGCCATTTGCAGATAACTTTCTTCAACTTTTTTGTATGAAGTTTGTAAAGAGACATACAAAGCAGGCATAGCTAATTTATATGTCAAAATTGTCACTGTAATCTATTTGTATATTTGTACAATCATCAAAGTCCTAGCATCAATAAAATATAAATTACATTTCCATTGATTTTCTTTGAAGTAAGATTTCACATGTGAAAATTTGCTCTATCTGAACATAGTTATATAAACTATTCCTGAAAAGAAAACCTGGTTTACATAGTTACTCCTTTATCACCTGTAGCTATAGAGTTTTCACTGAATCACAGAAAAGTTGAGGTTGGGAGGGACTTCTGGAGATAAAAGCTCCCTTCTGAAGCAGCACCAGCTATAGTCACTTGCCCAGGACCATGTCTAGAAGGATTTTGAAGGAAGAAGTCCCTCTGAAGAAGGGAGGCTCTGCAACCTCTCTGGGCAATCTGTGCCAGTGTTCTGTCATTCTTACATGGAAATTCCCACACCTCACCTTGTGCCCTTTGCCTGGTGTTGCTGAGCACCACTGAAAAGAGCCTGGCTGCTCCCTCTTTCCACCCTATCTTTAGGTGTTTATAAACATTGTTAAGATCCCTTCTGAGCCTTCTCTTCTCAAGGCTGAACTGTACCAGCTGTGTCAGGTCTGAAACTAGCAGGATCACAAAAAAACAGAAGTTGCAGTGAAGGTAAATGAACATCTTACTTCAACTCCTGGGGACTGAGGAATAAGGCTGGGAAGAACTGAAGAAGACCCTGGGAGAGGAGAAACTCCTTCTGCAGCAGTGGGCCATGAGTTTCTCAACACTTACCCTGAGATAAAAGTTCCTATATGGGCTTCAGGTAAGCAGGAATCTCTGCTTTAGAAATCTCAGGAGTGTGGGGCTGACATATATGTGCACAGGTGTCTGGGGGAAGCCAGGCTTTAGGCCCAAGGTCGAGATTGCGTGCCAGCCTTAATAATGAAGTCCAAATTTGCACCTAGTTTTAGAATAAAAGTGCTCTGGAGTTTCTGCCAAGCAATGAAATCTCACCTTCACTTTGGAAAACTGTTGAATGATTTAACGTAAAATTGTTTTCTCAAAGTATTTTTGACCAGCTCCAGTTATTCCTGTAAAACTTGCACACACATTGTTGATACTTAAGCAAGTTTCACATTGAGCTTTAAATACCAGCTTCTGAATATTCACAGACTATGCATTTAAGAAGTTTAATAGATATTTCTGTATGACATTGCTCATCACAATTATTGCTTTGCATTTGTAATTATATCTTATAAATGAGATTGCATGTATTTACACTAATTACACAATTATACATAATTTCATGAATTATGGAAATACAAAAAGAGTGACTAAGCTTTACTGAGAGAAATAAGTACATCAGCAAAATGGCCTTAAGAAAGCATCGAGAAAGTGAAAGGATTCTACACTACATTTCTCAAATAAAGCATTTCCTTCCAAAGTAACTTAGTCTAATCCAAGCTATATAAATATATTGTCTGGTACACTGTTTAATTCTGTGACAATTTTTGTTCAATTATGTACCTATTGTTTGAATATATGTGTAGTAATCCTCAGTATGAAAATCTACTAAGTCAAAAATTTAAAAGGAACTGAATCTGTAGCTGGAAAGCATAGAGCTTATCACATTCCTTGTGGTCAAATAAGTCTTTTCATAACAAACCAGAAGAGGGTGAAAAGTGACCCAAATAATCATGGTAATGCATCCTATGCAGTAGAAATGATAGCAATGTCTATAGGGACAAATACTGAAATGAAAGCTTCTAAATTGCAAAAGAATGGGTTTGCTGCAATAACAAGGAAACACCAAATAATCAAGTCATTTATGTCCTTTTGGACCTAAGGAAATAGCACAATGAATATCAGAGAGGACTCTTTTCTGAATCTCCAGTATTTCTTTTCATGCACTTGCCTTACACCAACACCTGAGTTGATTAAATTTCAAAATCATATAATGTCATAAGTGCAGTATGTACACCTACTGTTCTCCAACTAGACTTAAGGATATAAATGGATGTAGATAATTTGAGCCCGATGTTGCAAATATTTATGCATATGCCTAATTTTTTTAATTTGTACTTATATGTTTGTCTTATTACCACAAAATGTCCAACATAAATGCCTAAATCTGCTCCTGATAATAGTCCCATTTTATGATACTGTAACATTCATTTGCATATATTTTAATAATACAAATATCTCACATAAGTGTACCAGGTATCATTATATTTTCCACATTTTGCATATGGGTTAAGTGAGCATGGATAGAGACATTATAGGATATAGCTTGTAATTAATTAAGCTATTATAGATAGTTCATACTTTATAATGTGCTCTGTGCAGCCTATAACTACATCAAAAGAAAGTGGTTTAATTTCATACTGAAATTTTATGTACCACACCTGCAGTGATTTTGATAGGGAGAAAATGTAGAATAACACACTAGTGAGCCAGACTCTATGTGTATAACATGCCCTTTTTTAATATTAATATTTTTTTGTTTCAAAACCAAAAAATTATAGCAGCATATTCCACATGCATGGGGCCACACAGTAAGCAAAAAAAAAGTTTGAATCCTTTTTAAGATATTGGAGCACTAACGGTTGGAAATGTTATGATCACAGAAAAACAAAATTGAAAACTTGTATTGTAGTATTTTAACAAGATGTCACCACAATTCACAGCTTTCTGCATGGGAGAAGCAGGGTCAAGTCAGGAAAAGAAATACAGGTGTATTGGAACACACAAATGGCACTAGCACAAATAGTCCCATGGAAGGTTTAAAACTGGAAGAAGGAAAATGTCATTGAAGAAAGAAGAAAACTCACAAGTGATGCACTATACTAGCAAAAAAAATTGATTTGCAGCAGAAGTGAATAGAAATTCACTGAAAGAAATAAAATGCTAATCTAGAAATAGAAAATAATTTTGGTGCTGACAGTTCATCTAAAGTTCAGATGCATGTCAAGTCTACAAATGCACAGTCTCAGAAGACTTAGCTGCACCAACTACAGGAGCACAAAAATACAAAATAATACAAAATAATCTTGTCACCAAGTACGAGCAGGAGCCTCCACTTCTGTTCCTTTATTCTATCCAAAATTTCAGTTCAGCATTGGAACTTAATTGCCACTGCAGTAAGCCACACTGATTTATCGTTTAAAGAACCCTTGATTCTATACAATTCATAAACTTCAGTCAATATGGTAGCAAGATTAAGGAACAAATATGTATGGCCTACTTTAAATAAATCATCTTAACAGAGTATATATTATACATAGTTAATTTATATTATCATTTGTATTATTATACTTATATTCTGAAAATGGAATTAGAAGTGGGCAATAATTACCTTCCAAAGGAACATTTATTTAGTTTTTAAGGATTACTAATAAAAACTTTAATTAATAGTTGGTCTTTGATTCTTATCTTAGCTGTATTAACTTGAGTGTGAGGAATATGAACTGTGACCATGCAATAGTACTTCAAGAAGAGATGGCATGAGGTTATTTTGCAGGTCCTTAGACAGCTTACAGTTAGTCAGTGGAAAGGATATTTTCCTCATCTCACACTGTAATAAATGGGGATCTTGCTATCAGTACTTATGTGAGGTTAATCGGTTTTGTAATTCCTGTGGCCAGCAGCTCAGTTCTGAAGAAGAGTCCAAGTCGTCTGGCATTGAGAAATAACAGGTATAACTTTTCATATGTGCTGACATAGAAATTTGCAAGTAGAGACTAAGGAGATGGAGAAAAACAGGACTATGGTGAGCAAACAGAAAGGCTTTTCAAAAGGGCTTAAAATCATCACAACAAGTGAGCTTTTATTGGCTCTCAGAAGAGGTTATGCAGAAGCAGAATAATTGTGTCTACCAGGTTATCATGGCATTCTCTTCAAATAGAAATATCTTACTGCAGGAAGCTAAAATATTGCTTAATTCAAATCTATCCTGATTTTAATAAATCATCAACACAGTTGTTTGGGAATTCTCTAATAAATTATTTTTCTCCCTGTAATGTGTCTCTATTCCCTAAATCAGTCTTTTGCCATAGTGTATTGGTGTAAATTATCTGTTTACAGAACAAGCAGGGTTTTGAGACAACCATGCCTATTAGATTTCCTTCCAACACTCTTGCTTTCCTCTCAACTCTCAGCCCTGCATCTTCTGCCTGTACAATTGATGCTGCCTGAGGAGTCCTGGGGCTTCATAAGGCCATAGCTTGAGTGACCCACATACTGAAATCAGCTCTAAAACAAGTCATATACAGGCTCCTGGCTCATATACAGACAAATATATAAAGTCTAGTTCAATGAGCACACCAGGTGTATGACTGGATTGCCTCAGGCTTGCCCTTGTTTCACTTCCGATAATGAGCTGTGGCTGTTCAAAAAGGAAGTCTGAAAACTTTTAAAAAAATCTGCAGTGGAGTCTCAGTTTCTTGGAAATGTCTGTTGTTCCACTGCCATAGATAAAATGCAAAAAAAATGACAAAAAAGACAGCTAAAATCTATTCACTAACCTCTCCTAGATACATACAGGATTCTATAATGAAATGCATAAAAGGTATGCAATCCTAAAATGTCTGAAAATAAACACTTGGGGCAAGAAACTAGAAATAATGCTGCCAGATTCTGGAAATAGTGAAAATGTGTTTAAGACTAGTAGTTCAGAAGTTACCAGGGCACTGATAGCTAAAATATCCAGAGCACTACTGCTGCAGAATAGAGATCATCATTGAGCTGAGGATTTTGGTTAGAGGGAGGTGTCCTCACCCATAGGAGGGGGCTTGGGACTCAATGATCTTTGAGATCTGTTCCAACCTCTTAATATCCTATGATTCCATGATTCTGTGATTCTATCTACTGCCACAAGCATCGAAATACTACTACCTCAATCAAGAAGCTCGACACAAAGAAGGAAATTTGTTCCTAGTGTAGGTCTTACTAGACATTTCATGCTTCAGGTAAGAAATGCAAACTGTCCGATGCTGTGTTCATGTTATGTTTGCAGTCAGCTGAGTATTATGCAACTCGGTCTTTAAAGCCCATGCCTTTTGAGGGAGTTTCAGATGTAAATGACAGATAAAACCACCTTCAGTTCCCTAGTATAAATGGCCAAGTGATGCTATTTGGAATTACCCATGCGGACAAATGAAACATAATATTTTACTAATGTGAACACAACGGAACAGCTGCAATCTAATGCTTGCTTGGTGAAGACCTGGCTGAAGGACAAAGCTCAAGGGGTTGTAGTAAATGGGGCTACACCTGGCTGGCCACTGGTCACCAGCAGAGTTCCACAGGGTTCAGTTCTACGGCCAGTTCTGTTCAGTGTATTTGTCAACTATCTCAGTGCAGGAGTTGAACTCACCATTAGCAGGTGGGAAGTGCTGTTTGGTCTCCCAAGAGATAAAAGGCATTATCCTTTCTCTTATCTCTAGTGGAGATAAGGATATCCCTCAAAGGGGATCTAGATAGATTTGAGCATTGGGCAAACCTTAATGGGATGAAATCAAACAAGACAAAATGCTGGATCCTGCACCTGGGAGGTGTACAAACTGTGGGAGGAGTGGCTGGAGGGCAGTCCTGCAGAAAGGGATCTGGGAGTGCTGGTTGTATTCAGCCTTGGTATGGCTTTACCTTGAGTACATGAGCATTTCTGGGCCCTGCAATTCAAGAGGAGTGTGAAATTCCTTAAATGCATCCACAGGAGATCAGCAAATCTGCTGAAAGTGCTGGAAGGCATATCCAAAAAGGAGCAGCTAAGGACTCTAGGCTTGTTAGTTTGGAGAGGAGGCTGAGGGGTGACCTCACTTCTTTATGCAGTTTCCTGAGGAGGGAAGTGGAGCCAGAAGTGCTGACCTCTCCTCCTCTGCATCTAATGATAGGATGTGTGGCAATGGCTCAGTGCTGTACCAGGGAAGGTTCAGACTGGTCATTAGGATTTCTTTACTGAGAGGGTGGTCAAACACTGAAGGAGGCATCATGGAGGGGTGGTTGATGCCCCAAGGCTGTCAGTGTTTCAGAGGAAGTGACAATTCCCCTGCACTGGGCACTGGTGAGGCTGCACCTCAAATCCTGTGTTCAGTTTCGGGTACTTTATGGACATTGAGGTGCTGGAGATTTTCCAAAGAAGGGCAAGGGAACTGAAGAAAGATGTGGAGCACAAGACCTTTAAGGGTGGCTCAGGGAGATGGGAGTGTTTAGGCTGGAGGAAAAGAGGCTCAGGGGAGATATTGTCACCCTCTGTTACTGCTTGAAAGGAGGGTTTAGCTAAGTAGGGGTCAGGCTCTACTCCCAAGCAACAAGATGTAAGGCAGGAAGAAATGTCCTCAAGCTGACTAGGGGACACCCAGTTTGAATTTTAGGGAAAATTTTTCACCAAAGGGTTCTCAAATACTGGAATAGGCTGTCCAGAGAGGTGGTGGAGTCACCATCCTTGAAGGTATTTCAGTGATACTTAGATGTGTCATTTAGGAACATTTTTTAAAGGTAGACTTTGCACTGTTAGGTTTGTGGTTGGACTCAATTATCTTAGAGTTCTTTTCCAGCCTAAGTGATTCCATGAATAAGAAATTGAATTAAAGTTTACATATAAAAATTTAATCAGGAGGAGATTAACAAAAAACACCATTTCTCTATTTTAATTAAAAGCATTATTTCTCAGTGTTTTTTTACCAAATGAAAATTTTGTATTCTGAAAATATTCTGAGTATATTTTTAAGTTCTTTCTAATGCTAGGAAAATGAAGGTTTAATGACCTGATTACACTTTAATTGCCAGCATTCCTGTCAAGAAAATAATTTGATACTGCCAAATGTAGCACGCATACACTAACATATCAAGGATCCAGTGTAAGAGTTAAAAAGCAGAAGATAAGAAAAGTATCCCTAAAAAATGCCAGATTTTCAGAGGCTGAACTACTGAATTCTAGGGCAGGTTGGTAATATATAGCCCACATTAGAGTGTTATGATACAAAAGGCAGAAGTCAGGGAGATAATCTATCTAAAGCATATGTGTGGGATCACCAGCAGCTGTTGGAAATTCTTTTGTCCTTTTCATTACAACAAAGACAACACATAATGAATATGTATACACCTGAAGCAGTACATTCTAAATATCCAAAGCAGGTTGCAACACCGGGGAATTGGAAATATGAGTTTAACTTCTTCCTACTAACATTAAAAGATTAGTAGAGAGAATGAAAGTGATTCCCCCATTTAATATCCTCTGACAGAAGCAAGACCGAAACACTGTTCAATTGTGAATTACAATTTGTGGCAAACCCAAAAAGAAGTGAAAAAAGATATCTGAAAATATTAGCAGTATTACTGATTGTATTGCAGTACACTGAGGGAGCACTGCTCTGGCCATAATGGTCCAGCATTATGGGCAAGAAAAGTTTTTTCAGGAGAGGTAATTGTTTTCATTAGACCAGCTGCTATAATTGAAAAAACAAGCACATGGGCTTGAAAAGTTCTGTGCTGTTTCTAATCATGCCAGCTGGAATCTGATGAAATAGCTTGTCTCTCTCTACAGCCTTGTCTTGGGAAACTATTAGTCCACCACCTACAGACACACAGAGAAATGCTTCTGAATCTAATATCCTCCCATATTATTTTAGAGCTTGAGCTTATTGAAAAAATACTACTGGTAGTTATTGAATTGAATCAATTCATTTCCCTGGATAGATCAGAAACATGATAAGTAGCTTTTTAGAAATGGAATTCCAGTATCTTTTGACACAGATTCCCAAAGTACAAAAAGGTATACAAACAGTGCTTGATAGAAATGTACATAGGGCAAGTTTTGTATGAATATACCAGTGGAAGTTCTCTGCGCTCTTTGCAAAGGTCTTTAAACTCAGTTGCAGAACAAATTTTTGCTGCTCTCCCACTTTAACTGTTTTATCACACTTGTATTCAGAAGCAGGCATATTTAATAACAGGGGTGCTTGTTGCCACAGAAACATAAGATGTTCTTGGAGCTGCTCTGAAGCAGAAGCTGTAAAAGTATTAGTAGATAAAGCAGATAGACCAAGCCTCAAAAATAATCTCAATTTATGCAAATCAGTAGTGAAATTACATTTTAAAATTAAATGCAT
Organism: Tychaedon coryphoeus; assembly: GCA_013398595.1. Taxonomy (NCBI): domain Eukaryota; kingdom Metazoa; phylum Chordata; class Aves; order Passeriformes; family Muscicapidae; genus Tychaedon; species Tychaedon coryphoeus. The sequence goes on along the minus strand of WBND01000236.1, from coordinate 767,248 downwards.
GTTCTGGAACCATGCAAAAAATTAGTATATACTATTTTACAGGTTGAAAAATTAGGAAATAACATATATAGTTCTAAACTAGTCAAATATGTGCCATAAATAGCATTATATAACATTAACTGTAAAAGAACTAGGTCACCAAACTATCAAGCAAGCACAGAAATGGTTGCCTTGAAACAGACATGTAAAATAGCAAGCTGTCAGTAGAAAATCTATGACAGCATTTAGGGACATGGAAATAAAATGATAGCATGGCCAAAGCTCATTTATAATTGCCAAATTAAGTTATTCAATTATTGATGCAACAATGGTCAACTGTCAGATTGTTTTTCCCTCATCTGTCAGTCTCTTAACAGAAGGATCAGGGGGTTGACCTCTCCATCTTTTTGACTCTTCATGTAGTAGGAAGACATTAGCATTGAATAATTACAACATTTTTCATAAATCATTCAAATTAGGAATCAAATTTTTCTCTTTGTTCTCTGTAGAAAACTATACATACAGGAAAATTTTCCTGAGGAATTACTTACAGCACCCTTCCTTAGTGAGATGGAAAATAATATTTTAAACCTTTTAATATATTTTTCTGTTTTCTAAAATAAAATCACTGGTTAGGTATTTCAGGTTTATTTATTGTTTATGGTATCAGTGCTATAAAATAGATATTTAACATCAATGCAATTATACTTCTGCAGGCTTCAATTTGAAGCACCAATTTTATGTTACATGTGGGTAAAAAAATAACTTGATCAGGATAAAAGGGAGCAGCAAGAGCAAAATGTTTCCATGTATTTAAAATAGGTGTCTACCTCTGTCTATTCTCTGTAATTCCTCATTTTACTCAATATTTAAAACTTACAATCTTCATTTGTTGCTTAAATAATGTTAATTAGATGATTCTGTCCTTTTCAGGCAAACTTATCTTTGCACCGTTAAAACTCAGGCCTACTGTACCCAAAGTTTACACTCATGACTTAGACATTATCTCATAAAGCTTTTGAAATAAAGACTTTAAAAAAGAAACACTGGTCTCAATGACTTATGTTCAGAATAGAAATGATCAATGACCCAATCTGGGTAGAAAGGATGCAGCAGGAGGACCAGAACCTATGATACTCACTGCCTTGCTGGATCAATGTTTGAACTGCCTGCTAAAGTCCAGTCCTGGTAGGTAGAAATGTCAAGTTATTATAATCTGAAAGCTATTTGATGAATGATATGGAGCTAATAGAAAATCTCAGTAGAGCCCAGCAGCTCTGTTACAAGTAACTGTATAACTAGAGCCATCATCACAATTGGCATTTATATTTCTATTCCAAGACAGACAACTAAGAATGAAATGTACCAATGATGGAGGCTTTTAGCTTCAGCAAATTTGTTTTTCCTTTAAAATTAGTATGTCTCTGTGATTAACATGGTTTCCTCCCTGATCAATCTAGTATAAAATTATTGATCATACTTTAGCTACTAAAATGTCTAAATCTACTTGCTCTAAATGCTTTGCTCTCACAAGATGATTTTTGCATGAACAAAAAGAAAAATCAAACAGATAGCCTGGAAAATCACTAGGCATTTCTATCTATGATTTAACTTCCCAGGGTGATGCAAACCCTCTGACTTTAAGGGCAGCTTCTGAACACAAATCACTCTCACATGAGTTGTATAATGCTCCTTCCTTATGAAGGATCTTAAGAAGCACATGTGGAACTGACCCTAACACCAATTATTGACTATAACAGTACAGAATGCACATCTCTTTTGTCACATAAAAATATTTATGCCATGTGATTTTGTTGCACAGTGAATCATTGCATGATTTCCATACAATAAAAATGTTGCAGGAGAAAAGCATTCACATTCTCCTCTACATATCTAGGGAAAGGATAACAGTAATGACAGCTAACATGGCCAACACTCTATTATTTACCTAGATTGAAGACTGTAGAATTTAGGCATTTGACATTTAGTACATTAAAATTTTATGAGGATGTATGTATGATTGTATTAAATAGTCCATATTACAGTACATGAGAAACTATTTTATTCATGACCTGTGATAGCATATACTGTCTTCTAAAGCTCAGATTTTCTGAAAACTGTAAATTTCTACAGTAGCTGCAGAAAGACTGCAGCTGTTCATGAGCTGATAGAATAGGTTTTGTGTCACCATAGGAAACCATGACACTCTGACATTTTTAAGCTGTGTTAAAAAGATTATAGCTGTGTACAGAGGAAAAAAGAATTCCTATTGTGGGATATGTAACCACTCGAAATATTGTTGGAAATATAAAATAAAATCACAGAATAATACAGCTGCAGAATTGTTAAGGTTGGAAAAAATCATTGAGCCCAGCCAATTAACCTAGCACTGCTGTATTCACCACTAATACATATCCCCAAGGATCACATCCACATATTTTCTTTAACACTTCCAGGGATGATGATTCCACTACTTCTCTGTGCAGCCTGTTCCAGTGCCTGAACATCCAGTGGAGAAATTTTTCCTAATAATCAATCTAAACCTCCCTGGTGCAACATGAAGGCATTTCCTCTTGTCCTGTCATTTCTTCCTTGGGACAAGACCCCGACCCACACCTGACTTATAACCTCTTCAGGTGACTGTAGAGAGCAAGAAGATCCTCCTGACCATCCTATTCTTCAGCATAAACAACCCCAGCTCCCTCAGCCACTCCTCATCAGACTTGTGCTCCAGCTCTCTTCCTTTCTCTGGACCCACCCCAGCCCCTCAATGTCTTTCTTGCTGTAGGGGCCCAGAGCTGATCCCAGGATAGGTGGTGTGGCCTCACCAGTGCCCAGCACAGGAGGACAATCACTGCCCTGGTCCTGCTGCCACACTATTTCTGGTACAAGACAGGTGCCATTAGCCTTCTTGCCCCCTTGGGAAGACCAGGGTTTATGTTCAGCTTCTGTCACCAGCACTCCCAAGTCCTTTTCCAGCTTTCTGTCCCCACTCTGTAACACTGCCCAGGGCTGTTCTGAACCAAACCAGGACCTGGCACCTGGTCTTGTTAAACCTCAATCAGCCTCAACCCATTGATTCAGTCTGTCCTGATCCCTCTGCAGAGCCTTCCTACACTCCAGCAGATCAACACTCCCACCCCACTCAATGTCATCTGCAAACTTACTGAAGGTGATAAAAATGTTGAATTTGTCAAATCTGCAAGACTTCCTTGTGGACCTTCAAATTGAGAAAACTTTTAGCACAAAATTGACATTGCCAAAGAGTGAGTGGTATGCAGAACAGCTTTGTAGTAGCTTTTCTGTTCAGATCTTCAATCTAAATTGGGTATTTAAAAAAAAAAAAACAAAAGCACTAAAACAGACTTGGGTAGAAGCACACAGTTGAAGAATGACCATGCGAGATCTGCAATAATAGATATGAATTCTGAGTTTTTTAGTTGTTTCAAAAGGATGGGAAATAAAAGTAGAACAAGCAAATGGCATTCAGAAAGAAACAAAGCAAAATTTGAATAACAATAATATATTTGTAGCTGTTACCAGTTAAATAGTTAGTATTTGGCTATGCAATATATGTTGGATGACAAATTTTGCTAAAAAATGTACAGATGTCTGTAACATATTCATATGTGTTTGTATGAGGTTAGATGGAAGTGAATGTACAACACAGCCTTGGTAATACCAACATGCACAGCTAAACTGAGATTATAAAGTGAGATAACATAGAGGGGAAAATAACATAGAGGAAAAGCTTTTAAACTGAAGAGTACTGAAGATATATGGACACCGAACATATTGCACTATAAATGTCAGAAGTGGCAAGTAAACAGCCTATATGTCTATTGCAAAGTTTTAGAGAGATGTTCTTTATTATTTTAGATTTCAGAATTAAACATGATTCACATATGATCTTAATAAACCACATAGTTCTAGTATAACTTCTACACCTAAAAAAGGAAATCACACAGGAAAGCCTTGCTTTTTTCCTTTAGTAAATCTCAACCATCATGAACATCTCAGTCCAGAAGTAGCCAACTAGAGGCACCAATGAGAAAATTAACAAAAAAGAATTAAAAAAAAAATTCAGATGTGTTTTATTATTGTTAGCCAACTTTTCCTCTGCTTTTGAATTGTTGGGGCACCCAACATTGGTTATCTAAGTCTTGGCTAATTTGTCAGTGGAATTTGTATTTGATAAAGTTATGAATAAGAATTAAATTGAACACTTTCACATTAAGTCTCTAAACTGAAAAAGCTGGAAGATATTATAGATGAGCTTGTAAACATCACAGTAGCAAATTCTGCAATGTTTATTTGTATTTTAGCAATTAATTATGTTTTCTGATTATACTGGTAATTCTGTCTCAATGTTTTGCTGAAGTGTCTAGAAACTTTCTACGACAAGTGTTGTTTCATGAAAACAAAAACAAAGCAAGAAAAACAAACAAAACACCCACCAATTCCCCCCAACAACAAAAACAACCAGAGAAACAACAAAAAAACCCAACCAAAAACCCAAGACACAAAACCAAGAGACATCATAATGCATATAATTCTGAAAAAAATCATCATGGCACATACAATTCTGAAGAACCAGTCTTAGAAGTGTGTCCATATGATGTTTTGGCACAAAAGTGCTTACTAAACTACTACTAAAATTTTATTATTTCTGGAATGTCTCAAATGGAATTTTTTCCTGAAGAGACAGAATGTTATCAGCTATTTTTTCCCTATTACATATTTTAAAAGCTCCCAAAGAAAACTCCCAAAAAACAAACCAAGTTCTGAAAATGCAAGTCAATTTATTATCTACCTGGTAGAACAGTAACTAGCATAAGAGTCTAATCTACATACCACCTGAGGCTGGAAATTGAGGCAGAGTTGAAGACGTGGGAAAATTGCAAACAGCACAGTTTAGAATCAGTTAAAAATCAAATATGGAATAGATATAGAAATGTAGAATGTGAAAAGAACAAGCGTGAGTCAACATCAAAAGGCTCTTCTAAATGCAGTTGGATAACATAGCCTTGGGTAGCCTAAAAGGCAAGTTAGGTGAGAGAAATGCAGAAAAGAAATCAGGTGGCAATTAGAAGAAAATTATGTATCAAAACAGATAAATTTCAGAAGAAAAAATGACACTCCTCCCCAATAATTTTTCCTTCATTTAAGTTTGTAAATACAATATATAAGAAGGCAAATTCACTTTCAAAAATTTCCAGAATTCTGGACTTCTTTTGCCTATTAAATAACTACAAGAAATTGATTCTGCTGGTTAGCCTTTAAATACCTTTGAGAGATGCACTGAGTTTGAAAGCAAAAATATGGGCTGAAACAGCAAGTGCAATTACAGTGTATATAAAGAGGAGTGGAAGAAAATGCAGAATGCTCATGAATTCCAGATACTGAAGTACCTAAAGCACTATGTATGCTGGCATACATATATATATAAACACTGATTTTTTAGACAGTAAAAGAAATTTCACTAGAAATTCTTTTTTTCTATGAAGTTGAAGCTGCCAGGGATAACAAATTATTAAATTACTTCCAGAGCATATGGTGTCTTGGTGTTGCTTCTATCAGTCACTGAATGGGACTGAGTTAAACAATCTTTTTAAATTACTCTCTGTGCAGTGAAACCAAATCACACTTCATTTTCCAAATATTGCCAGTGAATTTTTATATATGCTATAATAATTTCAGATTTCATTTTATAATTATTGTAGAAAAATGTTAATTTTTCCCCTTTGTCAGGACTATCTGTTTATGGATTTTGAAAAGAATGGTACTTCTTTCCTACTTCTAACTGCCAAAAATTATTGCTGTCACACTAGGTTCTGCAGTGGAACTCACATTAAAAAAAAAAAAAGTTTTAACTCTGTTAACTTAAGTTGTAAACAAGTTCAAATTTGAAGGACAAGAATATATGAATTTGCCTGGGTTTTAGTGCTGCCATCACATGTGGTCAACAATTTTCATTGGAAAAAAATAAATTTAAAAATGGACAAACTATCTCCAAAAAGATTAGTTAAAAAGTTTCCATTAACAAGTTAATCTGTTGCAATAATTCATAATTAGACAGCTTCACCTCATTTATCTTATGAAGTGTGTAACATAGTTTCTTCCAATTTAATAAGCATAATTAAATATTATTTGATTTTATTACAGTTTCTACAACATAATTTTAGCTCTCAAATTGGAGACCTTTAATGAAAACCTGGGGAAAAAAATCTTGCTATGGTTATCTATTATTTATTCCATTCTTCCTAAATGAGGACGCTGTCCCTGGACCTGTAGTGATTTGAAAACTGAAATAACTCTTGCAGTTAGGAAATTAAAGACCAACTATTATCATAAAAGGAATTTATGAGAAAAATGAGAGCCTTGTTGAGATAGAGGAACTCTACTTTAAGCCAAGGACCATGACTTGTGACTGCCTTGCATATATGTACACAGCCCCACAAGAATTTCTTTGTCTCAAAATAAGTATTTTAGTCTGTAGAATTCTTTTGAAATACCCAATAGAGTAACTTTAAACCCAGATAAATTAGGAAACAGCAATTTTCAAAATAGACATTTTCATTTCAAGTTAAACTAATGATAAACTTAGTAATTCACTATTTGCAATTATTTTGAAAACAAAAATTTCACTGTGTACCAGTTTTTATTCCTCTTTTCTTTTTTTCTTGTTGGTGATAGATACTGCATGTTCCTTTTAAATTTCGTTTTAAATATACAGTTTCCTGAGTAACAGACTTTTGTAAATATTTTATCTACCTACTTTTTAACATTAATTCCCCAATTTTTCTTCTACTCCCTTTCTTCTGCTTAATTTTATAAAAAAAAGTAAAAAATATACCAAGCACCGTTATTTTGTGCCTAGAAAATGTAAAAAAATAAACTGATTTTTTTAATATACCCAATGTCTAAGTACTCATAGGATTAATCTGAATATATCATTAATTAAAAATATTCTTCTAAAGATAAAAAATACTTTTAGTCTATAAAGCTATGCATGAGAAAATTAAGAAAAACTGATTCACAGGTATTTAGTTTGATGCCTTTCTTACATCCCTTTTACAGTGAGGAAACAAACATTAGAGTCACTAAGTTTTCCACATAATTCCACATAATGATGTAGAGATAATCATGCAACCACATGAAGACACAGATGGTCAGCCAAAGCAAAACCTGTCATTTTCTAAGTTTCAAGTGCTTCGGTACATTATTCTCTTTAAAAAACTGCATTAATTCTTCCTATGCCACATCTTCCATTATGTCAGTAAGGAAAATGTAAGTTTCATTCAGCACAAGACCTTCAACAACAACAAAAACACCCATTTCACCACTGGCTCACAAAGATCCATTCTTCAGATACAAGAATGCCTTACAGAATCAGTGACAGATAATCCCACAGTAAAAAATTGTTTAGATCAGGAGATGCTACAATAAGACACATAGGATGATCAAAAGAATGTGGGTCTGCTAGCTAAATAAAGTAGAGGAAAGGGTGATTTTCTTGATCCTATACAGAAAAAAATTTGAAGACTTATGGAAAAAATTCATTGCTAAAGTGGAAGCTATGAACAGAAAGCCAAGCTGAGTCTTCCTCAGTTCTACTAAATCAAACTATATAGCTCTTTCAAGGCATCACTTCCTTCTTGTGGTGCACACTGAATACACACTGAAATGCAAAACTGCTCAAGCAATTTATTTTAGTTTTCAGCAGAAATAATTGAGATTGAGAATGGACAAATTATTTTGGCAACTTCAATGCCTTTTTTGCTGGAAAGAAACAAGAAAATATTTTTTGAAATCACTGAATTCAGGTTAGCTGATTTTTAATTCCATGGAATAGAGAAACTGTAATTTTATGCCAGACATATATTTCTGATAAATATGCAACACTAATAAAAACAAGGTGGTGGTCTTCCTTTAACAGCACAATTCAAATAATTCTAAGGATGGTGAAGTTTTAGTAAAATTAGCATGTACTGTGTCTGTAGATGAATGTCTTTAGTAAATATGAAATACTTGCAAGTAAATACTAACTTTCTACATTACTTTGCCACCAGGACTGATTAAACACAAATTTATTTTAAAGAGATACTAATACTAATTTGCATCAGAATGTCACAAAAACCTATTATATTGGTTTGAAATTTCTTTGCCAATTATTTACAAATGTCTAACAACCAGAGGTTAAAGTTATGCTGGTATAATAATTTGCTATCTTATTCAAGCAGAAGACAGTTATTAATGACTGCCATTACTGCAGTTAGAATTCATACAGTTAATCTTTTTTATGAATTTGAATGCACTCATTTTCCATGTTTATCACGTATAAAAGTGAGGAGTGGTTTGGAGTTTGCTAACAGAAATATGCTTAGGAGTATTAATATTTAAAATTGCAAGAGGATTATAACATTGTAGAGACAATAGATGCTTTCTAAACACCTGCTTATTACATTTTTTCAATGTCTCATTAAACCAAATATGGGAGCATAATGGTTTTTGTTTTGTTGGGTTTTTTTTAAAAAAACCTGTTCAGTTATTTTGAGACTTACTGACTGAGTTTTTTATGTCAACTAGCCTTTTTTTAATTTTTATTTTGTAGTGTGTCACAAAGACAATTAATTTGTTCAGTATTTGTCGGTAACAGACATTAATGTTGACTTTAATGGGTCAATGCTGTTTCCAAACAGCTCTCAGATCCTTGGATTACTGAATTTTGGATCTTTGGACTTTGGACTCCAATATATAGGTCATGCTAAATTACATACATCTAGAGGTGGTGCAAAATTAACATGAATAATCTGAGGTGTTTTAATTGATAGCTCTATAGTTTAGATATTTCAATAAATATTGTGGGAAGAAGAATTGTCACATTTCTACATAATATGGAAGCTGAAATCAAAGTGAATACTGAGAAAGGTTTTTTTCTCATTAAAGAGATTGATTTAAAAAAAAAACATATGAAAATAAGGACTTTTCTAAGCCTGATTTGATGGTTGTTATTTTGTATTGTAAATTGAAATTTATAGTCATGACTCCCAGGAAAACTAAAGAAAGATAATAAAAAGAGTTTATAACTCAATCTACTTTCAGAAAGTAATATGACACTACTATTTTAAGTTTTGATTGGCCGAGGATACCTAAGAATTCTTTGAAATCAAATGGATAGCTTTCAATCCCCGTGTGTAAAGTGAATTTAGTCTTCTGTGTGAAACATGACAAATATTTAGCAGGTTTTCCCATATTTCCTTCCCAGTATGATCTTACAGTATTTAGTATATATGACTATTTTTAAACTAAATTTAAAAAATGTTGTTTTCAAAAATTATCTATGTGAATATTATCAATACACTTAAAATTATCACTTAGCCCTATTTAGTGTTGAACACCAAATAATCTCAAACATAAGTGACTGTGGAACTCATTTCTCCATTTATTCTCATTAGAAATTGTTTTGCTCACTGTGTAAAATCAGACCACATACAGTGGCAAATATTGCATAGAATATTTTCGTTGTATTTAGCAGCCTGACACGAGTTTTGAACATAAAAAAACTCCTGCTTTTATAGAGATCTTGTGAAAATTTCTTTCTGTGAGTCCTTTGGCATTTTTTCATTTCACTTGCCAATAATTATGTCAGAAAAAAAAAATCAAGTCAGTAGCTTAAAAGAGCACCTTAAATATTTATTGATATTAATAAATAATAGAAAACTAGAATAAAAAAGTTGCAAAAATTATTATTTCAATGGACCTTTTTAATTAAGAATTCTATAGCATGCATTTTACTGCTGTTCTTATTTCTCAAGGTTATTTGAAAATGAGTAGTTGTCATAGCAACTGAACTTTCAACAACTCTGTCCTAATTTTCTAATAGAAGTATTAGTAGTCTAACATGGAATTTGAGTAAACTAAAAACAGTATCAGGGAACGTCTCAGATTCAAATTTCCAAACATGAAGATCTGGATGCTCAGCAAACCTTTGGCAAAATTCAAAGTGTGAGGCAAAGATTGCATTGCATTGCCTTTTGATTTTGTTGTTATCGCAAACTGTTTGGAGTCTTATTTCAGGAAGTTTGCTGTTTTCTGCAGCTAAAACATTGAATCAAGAGCCCAAATCTTGAAAGGAAAGAACATTGACAAATTGAAGAAGGTTCTATCCAAGGAAAACATGCATGTGTTTGACATTAACTTCTAAGGGGAATAAAAACAAACACAACAGCATTTAATACAGAGGAAACCACAGTTGATTGTTGTTGTAACATCAAGGGTTGTGATACACTTGAATACATATCAGTATCTCTCTTTAGAGAAAATAACAATTAAAATATTAGATAATGCCTCTTCTGCTACCTATATCTTCTCCCCCTGTATTTAGTGCCAGAGGGCCACTTTTCAAGGAAAGTTTTTAATGGAGATATTTAATTACCTGGAATATAAAAAGGGGAACATTTTTACCTCAAGAGCAGAGAGTTGCTTGTGATAAATGACAGAATTTTGCCTTTCATAACACATTATTTCTTTTAAAACCTAGCTTGGTCTCCATTATCTTCATCTGTATACTTTTAAACAGCTCTTTCCCTTACTAAGATTCACTTTTTTTTGTACAAGTCATCAACGTTTTGGAGTAAAATCTTAAATGAGTTTGATTTTATATTTGAGCAATTTGCTTCAATTTTCCTGCCCCAAAGAACATTCAAGGAGCCACCTTTTAAGTTCAACTCAGAATAACAAAGAAATAAAGGAATTAGATCAATATTTTAATAGGTAAAATAATGCTATGCTAAACCTGAAAACAATCTTAGAAACAATGAACAGAAGTCACAAGAAGTTTAAGTGCACGAAGATTAATGAATTTGTTTCTGCATTGCCTGTTTTTATGAGAAGCACTGAATGAGTGGCTGCATTGTACAGTTAATATCATAACTGGCTCTCCTCAGGACATGGAATTGCTGGAGCAAGTCCAGTGGAGGCCACCAAATTGATAAGAGGACAGAAGCATCTCCCCTAGGGAGGCAGGATGAGAGAGATAGGACAAAAAAAAAGGTGGAAAGTTCTGAGCAACCTTCCAGTACCTGAAGGGAGCTACAGTGAAATTGACTTTTCATCTGTAGGGACAGGACAAGAAGAAATGACTTTACACTGAAAGGAGAAATTTAGGTTAAGTGTACAGAATAAAAAAATCTTCCCTGTGAAAGTGGTGAGGCACTGGCACAGAGAAGTTGTGAATGCATCCCTGGAAATGTTCAAAGCCAGGCTGGATGGGGCTTTGAGCAACCTGTTCTAGTGGAAGGTGCTCCTGCCCACAGCAGGAACTGGATGACTTTAAAGATGCCTTCCAGTCCAAACCATTTTGTGATTTTAAGAAGTAAAAGAAAAAATATATCCTGAAGTTGCTGATTTTTGAGTCAAAATATTTAGTGATGAAAGTATTCATCCTCAGTTATATACCCAACCAAATTTTGGGTATACCCAAATTTGTTGTTTGAGTAAATCTAAATACTTTATGTTAAATATGTTAAATACTTTAACATAGACAAACTCATTGTAGTAGTTAGAAATTTCATCAGATAGCCAATTAATCAAAGAGAATTCTAGCTTACTTTTCTCAAAGGATTCTTCAAGAAGAATACTGTGTATCTTTGGGGTTTTTAACCCTCCAAAAAATTGATATATTTTTCAAAAGATCTTATGCATTTTTGATAGAAAAAGTCTCCCGATATCTCTGCACTTCTGAGAGAAAACCCCCCAGCTAAGAGATGGTAGCAAACTGCACTCTTCTATCTCCTCCCTCTCCCAGCCACATCTTTTGTCTCTTAAGTACTCATCATTCCATCACTTAGGCAAAAAAAAAGGGAGAAAAATTCTGTGGGAGAAAGAAAAAAATAAAAGAAAGGAAAAATCCTAACCTCCAAGAGGCAAGAAATGAGCTGAAAGTGTAAAATGTTTCATATTAATAAAAAAAATGTTGCATTTTACCTGACTGGTAAATTATTAGAGGCAAAGGAGAACCACAGGGAAGTCTTACATATTATAGAGTAAATACACTGGTTTGATGAGCAGCCAAATTGAGAAGACCACATGTCCTGGTGAACAGAACTGAACTCCACCAGATTTAAAATTTTAAACTGAAATAAACAGCGTATTTTATTTCATACTGTAATATAATCTAGGCAGGACTCTTTTGCTAAATTTAAGATCATCTGCAGTAGTCATGGGATTGAAAAAATGAGTAGAGCACATTCCCCAAGACTGTAATATGTGTGATTTTCCTTCTGAGTGCATAATGGCCATCTATTAAATGGCAAGGCAACAATAAACATGGGAATAGCCAATGACCCTTAGCGACCTTAGATGAGAATACCCTTTGTCATTAACTAGATATATTCCTGGAAAAATATAGCTACATGAAAACATTACTTATTTATAGCAGAAAGTAACTACAAGTCAATAGCCTGTAGAGAAGCAGCAAGACAAAAGATGGAAAGTAGAAAAAGAAACTTTTGAGGTAATAGAGAGCACATAAACTCATCAGGCGGAAAAAATGTAGTACAGGTCAGGGACATCAAATAAAAGGATCAAAATACATTGAAATATGAAGACAGTAACATTTCCATTTTTTTTTTCCAGTCAGGTGTTTTCAGAGTTATTTCCAAAAAAGACATATTAGATGCTCAAATTAAACAATCACATGATGTACTTAACTAATTAGAAACAAAAATTGTGATAGGTCACCTGGGTCAAGCCAGGATGCCAAATGTATACCTCTAGTTTTATATTCAGAAACATCAAGGAGAAGCCTGTATGTCAGAAGAGATATGGGCATGGCAATAGAAGTTAGCAAATGTACTTTGATAAAAAGACTTGTCAAATACTATGCCAAGCACCTACCAGTACAAAACCTTTGTATAAACTTTTGAACAAATATGCTCATATAACTAACATCACATAATAAGTAACAGATTTATCAAAATGTTGAGCGTATGAAGCTTGAGTGTCTCTTTTTAAAAAATTACTGTAGAAATTATTAACTTTCCAAAGAAACAACATCTGTTGATTGTGTGATGGCATATGGAACAGTTAAAAATTAAATGCATATTGGGCTTACCTGGCAAGGTTTTGGTAGTGGAGCAGGCTACAGGGCTTCTGTGAGAAAGTGCCAGAAGCTTCTCCCACATCCAACAGAGCCAATGCCAGCTCGCTCCAGGGCAGACCCACCACTGGCCAAAGCTGAGCCCTGACATAGTGTACTATAGAAGGGAAGAAAAGTCATTGCACAGGAGCAAAGGAGTGAGAATGTGTGAGAGGAGCAGCCCTGCAGATACCCAGGGCAGTGCAGAACGAGGGGCAGGAGTGCTCCAGAGCCAGAGCTGAGATTCCCCTGCTGCCCATGGAGCACCCCAGGGGAGCACAGATCCAACTGCAGCCCATTGAGGACCTCACACAAAAACAGGGAGATGCCAAAGGAGGCTGTGACCCTGCAGGAAGCCCATGCTGGAGCAGCTCCTTGGCAGAACCTGGAGCAGGCTGTTCCTGAAGGATGGATTGCATGAGAAGGACCCCACTGGAGAAGTTTGTGAAGAACTGCAGCCCATGGAAAGAACTCCCACTGAGAGGTTTATGAAGGACTGTCTGTCGTGGCAGGGACACCACGCTGGAGCAGGGCAAGAGTGTGAGGAAGAAGTGGCAGGGACAAGGCGTGATGAACCCACTGCAATCCCCACTTTCTGTCCACCTGCACTAACGGCCAGGAGGCAGAGAAAAACAGATGTGAAGCTGAGCCTAAGAAGAAAGGAGAACGGGGTGGGGGGGAGAGGTTCTAAGATTTAGCTTTTATTTTTCATTATGTTACTCTGCTTTCATTGGTAATTATTTAAACTAATTTGCCAAAGTCAAGCCTGTTTTACCCACGATTGTAATTGGTGAGTGCTCTTGACTCACAAGCCTTCCATAATAATTTCTCTCCCCTTCTCACTTAGGGAGGGATAAAGTGGCTTTGCAGGGCACCTGGTATCCAGTCAGCATAATTCCACCAAAATGCATTAAAAATAAATGCAGTAATTCTTCATAGAAAGAAAATTAAACAAAGTTTCCAAATTATATTAAAAACATTGAAAATATCACTCACCTATGTACCTGTTGGGAATATTTGATGTGGATTTTCATGGACTAACAAATAAATAATCTCCAACACAGCAGTTTGCTTTTATGCCATTGAGGAGCAAATAACTTTTGGCAGTGAAAAATCACTTTTGGTGATGTATGATCTAGTTGTATAATATAGAGTAAACATATAATAATTGGATGAATGAAAAACTAGGTTTGGATTAATGTAAAATTAATATTTTCTCCCTTTGTTTTTTTCTCTAGGTCTTTTGGACAAGCAGTTGGATAGTTCAGATTGCTGAACTGTTCAGGATGGATACTTATTTACAACTTTTTCATCACTAATGATTATATATAATACCACCCAACATTGTCCCAGTGACAACTGGATAAAAGTAAAGATTCATTAGTATCTATATGTCCAATCAGCTAAGCACAAGGACTATAATCTTATTCCCACGAAATTCAACTTGACCTTTGACAGTTCACAGTGCAGCTACTATACTCATGTGTTCATCCTGTTCAGGCATGTGTATAACTATTTAATTTGGATCTTACTTAGAGAGAATGTAGCTGTACAGCTTTATATTCTTTCACATTGCTCTAGGACAACATTTATACTTACTATTCTCAGTTCTGCTAACTATTTTTCATCATTTCTTGAAAAGGCTCTTAGTCTCCTCCAATATACATCTTTTTAATAATACAAAAATGTACCCTATTAAATTTTTATTTACTGGAATGGCTATATGGAAGAATTTGGCAGACAGAAAAAAAAAGTTTTTTAAACAGGCACAAGCACAGCAAAGAACTAGCTATTAATATTCCCTTATAGCTGTAGGAGAAAAAGACAGTTCCCTCGGTAAATCTAGTCGAAGTGTGAGAACTCATTAAATCTTCAATGAGCAATTGTTATGGTAAGAACTTTGCATCAATAATTAAATCTATTTGTGATTTAAGAGCAGAAAAAACATCTGAATTTTAATGTATTGTGTATATATTTAACAATGGCTAATGGAGACAGATGTTAGGAGATAACAGATGCTAAATGATTCTCTTCTTTTTATAAGACATTTATAAAAGACAAACAAAATTAAATGTCAAAATGATAGAGCTACTCTCAGTTCAGAGATAGAAGCTTCCCTAAACTCATTAAGCTGGAAACTATAGCAAGAACAGGTGTTCATAAAAGTGGGATTTAAGTTTACATTCATGAAAATAATACTACTTTTCCCCATGCTTACACATTCTAGTATGTCTGTTGGTTCTGTCTTAAAATTAAAATATGTGTTATATTCTGTGGTTTATTTTATACTAGATCATTTTACCTAATCTCTAAGCAGTTGAAATTCCAGCTTCTTATTCATCTTTTATTTAGATACTACATTAAAATCTTTGGAAGTGCCAGCACTCCCCTCACCCAAGAGGTGGGTAAGAAAATTGTGAATCTTATCGGGGAGAGAAAAACTAAGGTAATGCATCTACTCCTGACCCATCTAGTAGTACTATAATCATGGAGAGTGAACAAAATTTATCTATGAGGGTAGACAAATTAGAAACTAAGTGATTTAAAAGGTAGATTAAGACCAAATAATTCATAGTAAGATTAATTTGTTTTATAATGTCACTTTTTTTCCAGTAGTAGTGGGAAAAAAAGTATTGTCTCATCATAGATTCAAGCAAAACTTAAGATTCTGATCTGTTCCACGGATTGCATTTCATACTTTTTTGGCACAAGTACCTCATAAAATAAAAACTCTACCTTTGGGAATATATAAGGGATCATCTGCCCTAACACTAAATGAAGACATACATTACTTGGTTATTGATTAAGTTCTTATTATAGGAAAGAAAATTTTTCTTAACAGTATGTTGGTTATATATCTCAACATCTCAGCTAGATCTAACACCAAAAATTTCTTTTTCATTAATAAAACATTTTTATTTAAATTCCTTATCTCAGGTTAATATTAGAACACAAAATAGCTTGGTGTTGCATGAGGATAAAAAAAGAATGCTGCAATAAACAGAAGTTGAATTGAATAAACTGATTACACAAAACACTATAAAAATGACTAGAGCTATTGAATCTACAATAGAAGGTAAATTTTTAGGTGATTACTAGTATAGTTTAAATTTGCCTTATAGATTAGAATATTTGTGGTAGTACAAAATATAAATAAAATAAGGAAAAAAACCTTCAAAACATACTGTCTGCTTGAAACCAGGAAATATTATTAGAAATTACAGTACAATCAATGTGATTTATGGTCAACAAAACATTAACATTTTTCTTGAGCAAAAGGGTGCTTTTGGTCAGAAACACTTTTCATGTGCCAATTAAAATTGCAAAAGAGAAAAAAACTTTCCTGTTATGCAGAAAATTATAGTACTCACCTATACTTTTGAAATAGTTTTTAAAAAAAATTGATAGTAAGTTTTTAAAAATCAAGTAAGTTTTCTTATTTTCTGGTAAGCCATGTGATGAACACTTTTGAGTGAGCATCTCTTCTATTCATGAACTGTTCTATTTTGTTTAAATAAGGTAATATTAACTGGTTCTCAGACTGGGAAACTGTATCACACAGTAATTTAAAGTTCATCAATAGCAAAGGAAACTTCATCTCAAGATACTGCTTTGTGAAGTCTCATGTATATACAGAGTATATCCCACTGAAGTGTCTTATCCTCTTTCTTGTACAAAACATGATTTCCTATATAGTTAAAAAACTTCACTATGGTTTATTTTCTCTAAACATTCATTTGAACTAGGATGAATCCATTTATATCACCTTTCAGAAGAAGTTTTCAAGTTAGAATACAGAAATCTGTAAATACTTGCACAGTATTTGGATAAAATAAAAGACTTAAAATTTTCAAAAGCTCTCAAAGCACTTGGAAGTCTGAGCCTGTTTTAAGGTTCAGAGGACTTGGAATTTTGAGAGAAATGAGAGAGCACTTACGTCTTTGTAAAATGTATGGTCAATAAAGAGAGCTGTCATTTGAAAACAGGCCAAGGACAATAGATTTTCAGCAGTTCTTTGCCCTCTCACAACTCATTGCTCACTCAGCACCTAGAGGAATTTATTTCAGTTTCAAAGGCCAGCACAAATGACACAAGGTCAGACAAAAAAAGCTATTGAACAATTAATAAACATTTACATCCGTATCATAAAGCCACCAACTACATAATGTGGCAAAATAGAAAGCAATTAATGTGAACTAAAACAAAAGAAAAAAATCATTCTGCATTCAGATGCAGCTGAGAATATATTATAAAATACATGTAAAACATGACAAGCTGGCTGCCTGACCCCTCAATTAAAAATCTCTAGAAAGCAAGATGTGTACAAATTCTGCATTGGATGATGGAAGAAAAGAATTTTAATTGCTTTTTTATTCCCTCCATTTTCATCATTGTTGGTTTTAATATTTACTACGCCAAAACAATCAAAAGTATACATTAGACTGAGAAATTATGTAAATAATAAACCCTCTCAAAATTTACAAGCATTCTGCTTTAAAATGCTGCTTCTCATGGGTCTCAGATTTTTTTTGAGATTTTTTTTCATAGTTCTTTTTTCAAAATAAAAAAATAAAAGAAGAGCGGGGGGACTAGCAAAGTCAAATGTTCCATACCTCAATTTTTATGGACAGAAAGAAAATACCACAACCTTCTTTTATGGGCTTGGCAGAAAGCCACAAGACTCAGAAGTACACAACTATTTTAAAGCTTTTCAGTTAGATCTGCTCGAGTGAATTAAACTTTTCATCTCTACACCTTTCTTTCCCTTTGTGCATGTGTGTGTGCCAAGACACCAAAAATGTCACCTACTAAGCTACATATATTCCAAGAAAAGGATATGCCATTTCTCACAGACATAAGACTTTTTTTCCATTACCTTCCAAATAATGCAATTCTATTTCAGTGGCTTCTCTTTCTTGGATCTTTTCTTTTAATAATAAACTTCTTTAGGAGGGGAAATTTGACTCCTCATGCAGTTTGGTCCGGGATCCCAGCTCAGTGACATCTGCCTAATAGTCAGGCATTTTGTGATTATAAGTTACAATTATAAAACTCTGGTATTCCAAAATAATTTTTAGTGTAATCAGTAATTTTAATGACTTTTGTTCAGGAGACAGTCTGTCCTCTTGCATAAGTGCAAAGAATACATGGAGCTCATTCCCATCCTTCTGTAATGTGCAAGGAAGAAACATGGAAAGGAAGGTTTACATAGTAGCCAGCTGGGCCAGTGGTCCAATCCATCCATGATTCTTTTGAAAAACTGGTAATTTGTTGTATTGTTTTATTTCATTCTTCTAGGCATGAAATTCTTGGTCATAGCCTTGACCTTCCACCGTTCTTTGAGTTTTGGTACAAGGACTATATAGAAAAGAGTGGTGAACAGATCTAGCATGGAAAACATATACTTTTCTCCATAGTTTTATTCTGGATTAATTCACTGGTGCAAATACCACATGGCCTAGCAAATGGAAATACTTTTTTCTGCCTCTGTGGTTGTGGGAAGAGCAGTGGTTACTGTCTAACTATAGATAAGGAGTGTACAGTGCATATGACATACCTCCAATCCATTACGGCTTCATGTTCTGCGATTCTCCTTTGGAATATGGAGTACAAATTGGCAGTTGCACTGGAATCTGGCTAGACTCCTGAGCTCAGTGGTCTTCACCAAAATCTCATGTTCATCTGGCAGATGACAATGAGCAGAGGACTCCAGAGGATGGTGCAGAATCCAACCATATTCTACATGTTCATCCATTATGTGGCTGTTTGCAATTCACCTATAGACAACACTGAATTATGAGAAAACTGAGAATAAACAGCAGAGCTTCACTTCATGGGGGCCTTGGTAAACTTGAGGCCTGAACTAATTTGATGAAGCTCAGCAGTGAGAAATGCAAAAAGGCTGTACTTGAAACAGAATAACCCAACACCTGGGAACTGACAGGCTGAGATAAAAGGAAAATGAATATCACAGTGCATACCAGGCTGAGAGCCTGGCATGGTCTCCTTTCACAAGAAGAGCAGACTGAATTCTGGGCTACACTACACAGCTAGCACTTCTAGGGGAAAATACAGTTAAAGGTACTGCTGAATCTGCCTTTAAATATTGCTTTGAAACACCAGCAGTTCAAAACAAATGTTGAGAAACTAACAGGAATCTTTCAGAGCTATTGGGAATGCCAGAGTATTTCAGCACGTGTCCTGCTGAAAAAGCTGAGTTTGGTCTAAAGGGCAATCTAGTGAAAGTCTACTGCTGCTGGTTTTAGAGAGAGGATGGAGATAAACTCTTCTCAGAAGAGACAATGCAACAAGGGGAAATAGCCACAAACAGACTGAAAATTAGGAAAAGCATTTTACAATGAAGAAGGTAGCGTAATTGTGAAAGAAATTACCCTGTTGAAGTATCAATGATAGTCCTGCTTCTGGCAGGAGGGTGGATTGGATGGACTCCAGAAGCTTCTTCTAAATAAGATTTCTATGATTCAAAAGGTCTGTTGGCTTGCACTTCTGCTCATTGTTGCAACTTCTGCATTTATGACTCATAATTTGTTCATTATGTGAATGCACTTCTCTCCAAAATGCCTTTTTCCCAAAAATATTGAATAAAATGCCCAATATTGAAGGAAATGCTCAGCATGGCAAGAAAAGTAAATCTGAAATATCTGCGTTGTAATTATAGTTTTTTGAATGAATCAAGCACAAAACCTTATGAAGCAAAAAGCAGTTAAGGAAAATGAGAAAGGAAAAACATTGCAAAATAACCAACCATGATTTGAATATATGCTGTAAGAAACACTTTCTCTTATATAGCTAAATTAAGGTGCTGTAAATATGCAATGGAATTCTTATTAATGCACTGCTTTTGTATTTTCCTGAATGTATTTGAGAAGATTATAATTTTAGCAATACAATGATTATAAAATAAGAAGAAAATCTGCTATAAATTAATAAGGTTCCAAAATAAGGAGCTGCATACTTTATGAGTATGTACTGACAATTATTTAATGATGACTGTTGCTTGCTTAATACATAGTACATAAGTGCTGAATTTTTTGTTGAAAGCAATAACTTAAATCTGAATTTACAACTTATTTCAAGTTGAGCTAAGGGTTGAGCAATTACATAATTCAATCAGTTGTTACCTCAACAAGTTCTCGCTACTACACACACAAGGTGTGGAATTTAAAAATCACTGTTTTCTAATGTAATGTAGCATTTACCAGATTTATATAGATATATATATATATATTATAAATTTGAAAAAAATTAGTCACAGGCTAATTCAGAATTTCAGAATTTCAGAGCACCCTCAAAAAGTAAAATAAACCGACATTAAAAATGACTACCGAGCTTAAGTTTCCCTATAACCTGTTTGTATATTTTCTCACATCTTACTCCTTTTACCTAATGGATCGAGTTAGGGATGAGTTACTAACCTTACAGAGTGGACAATATTTCAGCAGAATTCAGGCAACTGTCTTTAGAGATACGTGTCTTGATTAATATCTAAAAAATAAAAAATTATAAAATTGAAATAAAGATTTCTCAAAACCCACACACATTTTGCCTGTGTGACTAGAGATCAATGGTCCATTGGTTTGTTCAACTGGCCACAGAAACCCTGGACAGAGTAGTCGCACAGGTGGTACAACACATACTCATGGACTCACTTTCTACTAAAAAGTGGTTCCTGTGTAGAAGTCCCAGCAGAGAGGAAAGTACACATTTAGAGAAAAAAGTTGCTCATGAGAACTCTGCCAAAAGCATTTTACAGCTTCCATCCTGCACAGGGATGCATAAGGATTGTCCTGTCCCCAGGCACGGGAAGCAGAGGGTTTGAAGAAATGGCAGATCCTCGGGGGCACTGCTGCCCTCCTGCCCTACTCCTGAGTGCAGAAAAGCATCCAACACCTGCACTTTCCTCTTCCCCCTCATGGGAGCCAGGTGAGCAGTGAGGTTTGGGGGTCATAGGCTGAGCAGGGTGGCTGTTGTGCATCCCTTATCAACTTCTTGGCAATACTTAGTGAAAGTTCTGTGCCCTTGTTAAGGCTGGTACAGCCTTAACAAATCACACTGGGATTGTATCAGAAGTGTTCAGCTGCCAACAGAACAATCAAATCACCCGTCTTTATGTTTCTACCAAAACTAATTTGGTACAACCAAAACTTCTTTTTTTTATTTAATATAGCTCAGTGCACCCATTTGTGAGTATCTACTTGTGTTGGTGTGTGCCTTATCCAGAAGGTTCATATGCAACTGAAGCAGCTTGGTCCCTGGAAGACTCATATGAGACTTCAAGTGGAAGATTGCAGGTCTGAGCCTCCAACAGGATCATTTTTACTAGCACTTCAGCTCTAAAAAGAATGTGACATTTTCAGCTCACTCTTAGAACAGCTTTAGGTCTTTCACCAGGAAATATGTTACAGCTCCCACCTGAAGGTACCCAGCAGTGCCCATGATTTAAAGACATTATGGAGAAAGGAATACCTTGGCCCAAAATCCCTTTTACTGGACATAAATCTGGCAAAGTTAGATAAATTGAACACTTAAGGAAATGCAGGAGAGCTCTTTGGGGAACCATGAGCTTTGTACACATAATCAAGGGCACCTGAATCACTGTGTTTCCATAAATTACCACCCTTCAGCCTAAGATTTGAGACTTGGTTATACACTTTTTTCATACAAGTGTAGTGAATACAAACAAAAATTACAATTGAAAGCAAATTGTTGAAATGGAATAAAAGAATTGTAGGTTATTTAAAACATAATTTCATTCTTCATTATACCTCACTGAGACCTACAGTATTTTTTCATTATGTAAAACAGAAAACTGAGATAAGGTATTGACACAGTACATGGTGATAGACCACTTTTAGAAAAAGACAGAAGTCCTGACAGTCAAAAACTAAAGTAAATCATCATGTTACACAATGTTTATGAGCAATGGAACTATAGGAACAACTGATTTTGGATTTAGTGAATGTTTTGACATGAAAAATAGTATTTTTCTAGGTCTGGTTTCTAATGCTTTTAATTTTTGTATTTGAATTTCAAAGACCAAATGTTATTCTGAAACTGAAAGGCTATATATTCTTTTAAGAAATAGTAAAATGTAAAAAAAATACTTAGCTTGTTTTGGATTATTTTTTTGTCAGACAATACCAGCTGGATTTGAATTTAATTAATATGCTTTGGTTTGTTCAAAATATTTTCAGCACATGAATTATTGAATATGTTGTTTTTACTGAATTATATAAAAATTGCATTTAAACCACAAACGTTTTAGTCTTTTAATGTAAACTCAATACTCTTCAAAGTTACTCCTTTGAAGCGACAGAAATAAGTGGGTTTTGGGGAAAAAACTCTGCAAATATTTGCATGAATATTTTAAAATATATGTATGTATGTATCCACCTTTTTTATTCTTTCTTTGAGTTTTAGTTTTGGAGGAAGAGCAGAGTGGGAGGACATTGAGAGAAAGGAAAGCACTCTGAGAATATAGCACCTTTGATGTCTCAGTAAGGTAAACTCTTTGTACAAATGCTCAGGTATGTTCAGATGCTATGCCCTCAAATTTTTGTAAAGAAGTCCTTCCAAAAATAAGCCAAGATCTAGTATTATTTTAGCACCTAGTATAAATTCAGACACAAAAAAGCCCTGCAGTATCAAGGCAATAAAAAGCAGCAAAAGAACAATCAATTCTTGAAGCCTGGCATTTGCAGCAAAACACAGAAAATGCTTTATTCAAAAACAGAAAAATAGCAGTGATGGACAAAAAGCTGTTTTAACACACAGAAAATTCTAGCTGATTTTCTCTGAGATCTGAGGAAGAAAGCCTGAACTCCAGCAGGACACAAGTCATGTTAGATCACAGTTGCATTTCCTAGATTTGTATAACAGCTAATTTTAAAAAAAAATTACATTATAAGGCTTATGCTGGGTTAATTATACAGTTTACAGTGTCCTTGTATCCATTTTTGCATCCTGTATTCAATATTTTTAAAATATTCTAGAAAGTCTGATAGTTGGTCTTCACTTATTCAAGTGATTCAGGTTATTCAAAATATCTCACTATCAACACAACTCTGCGCTTTTAGGGGGATTATATTTTGGCATGTTTCATTTTTTTCTTGTTTTCCTCTACTTTTATCTATTTACATAAATCTTCCGTTTTCCACACACTTTAAACTACTGTCTTGAATGAAATAAGGCACAAGAAAGAAAAATCTATAACATTTTCTCTACTAAATATCTCAGACACTGATAATATCACTCATTTTATTAGAATTTGTGTCTTTGAAAGGTTCTTTCACTCTTTTAAGGCAGAGCCCAAACAAAAAAAAAGAACATGAGAAAGATACTGTGTTCTTCTGGTTGTTAGAGAGATCAAGTTTCCCTATTTGATAATTTGTCTCTACTCCACTGAATTCACCCTTTGTGTATAATAGTTACAAGTTCTAGTTCATTTTGCAATACTAGTCTATTTCGTTACAGAAAATAAAGTTCTGATCCACAAATGAAGCTCTCAGGTTTCCAGAACTGAGGGAATTTTTTACACTAAAAGGGTTTGGTTTGTTGGTTTTTTGGGTTTTTTAAAAGAACACAATGGACATAAATATAAATCTCCAAAAAAAATTGTTTGGGTTGGAAGGGACCTTAAAGATCACTTATCTCCACTCCCCTGCCATGGGTAGGGACACTTGCACTAGACCAGTTGCTCAGAGCTCCATTCAGAGGTGGGAGTGCTCAAGGGCCAGGTTGGAAAAAGCTCTGAGCAAGAGCTCTTGTTAAATCTTGTAGTGAGCAGAAGAGTTAGTCAGCAATCTGGCAGTCCAAAGAGCATAATTCAACAAAGAGAAGAAAATTCAGTTGATTAGGATCATAGATACATTTTTCTTTTTAATTAATTAGGTTGTAATATGACTTAACCTCTTTTGTTTCTCCAGAAAATATTGACATTTTATGGATTAATTTGTGGGATATCTGTACTAACCTATGTAGAGTTGCTGGTGTAAAAGAACTCACACTGTCTACAGTGATAGTAGTTCTAATAAACGGTGAAGATACTAGGATAGCTTTAAACTGTCTGAGTATTTAGAGTCCAGTGTAAAGTTGGTACTGGTTGAACCTATAAATATCTACCTCTGGTCTAATTTGGTTGTCATTCCATAAAAATGTAGGATCCTATAATTCTATTTTTTTCCTATTTTTTTTTATTAAATGCCCCAAAATTGATAAGAAAATGGAGACTTGTGGTCTTTCTTTAATTGTTTATCAATGTGATGTTGTGGTGGCCAATCCTGAAGGGAAATCAGGAGTAACCAGCTTTGAAGATACTCATGGTCAAAAAAAGAGCAAGAAAATTCACGGAGTCCACAAAAAGTGTGCAAAATTATGTTAGTAAATTATATATTAGTCCCTTATAGTATAAACTCTTGGTAGTGTATTTTGAGTAAGGGCTAGGGTGAAAAAGAAGAGAGAGAGATTGAAGAGAGGGAGGGAGACAGAAAAAAGGAAGAAAAAAGGAAGAAAGGAAGGGAGAAGGGAAGGAAGCAAGGAAGAAAGGAAAGGACAAAAGGAAGAAAGAATGCTCACCAGTCCTGGCTCCAACATTGTTCCAGACAAAGGGGTGTCCAGAGTTCTGAGCTCCACACAAGCCTGGACTTCAGGTGGGAAATTTTTATGGACCCTGCCTTGGAGTCAAATTTCTCTTTTTCTATACAAAATAGTTCTCATACAGAATCCACTCTTCCAAACTTTTCTGGAAATGGGTGGAAGGACTTTAGGAGCTTTTTGTGTAAAATTAATTTAAATAGGCATTTGCAAATAAAAAGGATGTATTTAACTAAATCGTTAGCACATTGATAATATTCAGAAACATTATAAAAATTCAAGCTCCTAAATTCTAATGGCTAATTAAATGTTCAAAGAATCTACTGGTTTATTTCAAAGTAGAATCTTGCATTTTTGGATATAGAGTAAAATAATTAGAAAGGTTAATATTTAGTAGGGCAGGAGTACTTTTAAAATTACTACCATGGTATTTGTTCTCCCAGCAGCTAAAATACTCTAGAAGGCAACTAAGAAATGCTCTATAGAGATATGACATTAAAACTAATGTAACATTTTTGTCTGCAAAATTTACAATAATGTTTTTTTATCTCATCTTAAGGATAAAGATTGTCTTGCTGTATATTAAAAAAATAAAAAACAACAACCCTGTTATCAGAGGAGGGAATAAAACAGTTTATTCTGTCTACTAATTACCTCAAACTTGCAGGAAGTTTGTAAGTCTCTTTATTTTAAAATAATAATACTCCCAGTGGAGGAATCTGAAATACAAACAGAGCAATATCAACAAATTAAAGATTGATTTTCAAGAATTTGATTTTCATTCTCCACAGCTTGATAAACTCTTTTATTTTACATCAGAGATTGTTCATATCATCTAGCAATACCAATGCAAAATTACTTCTCTGTGGAGGTATTCAGATAAATCATTACTTTAAATAACCTATTTTGGGATATTTCTATATGCAAGCATTACTGTTTTGCCTGTCCTCAGTTTCCACTGTTCACATAAGCTGTGTTTCCCAAGAAAGAAGAAGATAGAAGTTTTGGTTGGTGTCTCATCATGCCACTTAATGTTTTTTCCATGAGCCCTAGGAGACAGATTTCCTCTGCTTCTACAAATTAGCAAGCCAGGCAGGGGGCACAGTAAGACAACATGACAAGTAAGGCAACTTCTCCCCAGGATACTATCGAAATTAATTTACTGAAGTTCACAAGGCAGATGGTTACAAACTTTGGTACAGAGGAGAAAAATAGCTGCATTTCAGGGGTGATCCTCCTGTTACACATGCAGTGTGTGAGCAGGAACATATGCTGCTTTAAACCCTGCTATCTTTGGATCCCTACTGAGGTTGTCTGCGAACACAAGTCAGAAACAGAAAATTTAAATCAATGCCAGCATTTTGGCATCTCTTTCCCAATGAGAAGGAATAGGGACCACAATGATGAGCTTTAATGCAGAGTAGCTCAAAAAGGGGAAGGTCAAAGTCCTGCACCTGGGAAGGAGCAATGCCATGCATGAATATATGCTGGGGACCACTCAGCTGTAAATGAGCTTGGCAGAAAAGGACCTGGGCAGGGGCCTGGGGAACATCAGGTTGAACACAATCCATAACATTCCCTTGCCATAAACAAGGATAATGGTATCCTGGGTTAAACCAGGAGTAGTGTTACCAGCAAATGGAGAGAGATGAGTCCTCTCTCTTCAGCTCTTGTGAGGCCACACCTGGAGTGCTGTATCCAGTTCTGGGCTCTTCATTGCAAGAGAGATGTGGACATTCTGCTGAGAATCCAGCAAAGGGCCACAGAAATTAAGAAATTATAAGAAACTGAAGCATCTTCCCTGTGAAGAGAGGCTGAGAGAGCTGGTGGTCCTTAGCCTTAGCAGAGAAGGCTCTGGAGTGGAGGAACAAGTGTCTCCTACCAAAGTCTATAAATACCAGAGAAGTAGGACATAAAGATGCAACCAGGCATTTTTATTTCCAGCTTAAACTTTAAAGTGTGCACTTGTTACCAACTTTCCTTCAGCTATTTTCATGAGTGAAAAGATGCATATCAACTTTTCTAGAAGAAAAATGCAGTACAAGACAAATTTGGAAGTTTTCTGTATTATAAATAGTGGTAATTAAAGAGGAACCTCTGCCCAGGATAGTCACTATGTTGCAGACTGCCTTTCTTATACATATTCCCTTCACTTTCCTGAAATCCCTGCACCCCCTTCACACTTTTCTGCAGATTGATTGCTTAACCCTGAGATTTATGAAACTACAGTAAAGTCACTGGTTCCAAGGGTCTCAAGCTCAGCTCTGTGTCTATATTGGTAGCAGCCAAATGCAAATCATTAGAGACATAGAAGTCAATTAATTCCGCTTTTGCACAAGTAATATCAGATAATCTGCCTAGAAACAATACCAGTAGGTTATCATAGGACTGGATGAAAATTACGTGTTCTCTAAATCTTTCAAACTTCTCTTCCTGGGAAGAGAAAAAAAATATTGTTACTTATCCTCTTTATCATATGTAGGCTCAGACTTCCAGGAGACAGATGACTGGAAGTGATTTTTCCTTCAAAAGCCCTTCTACAATCATAGAGTACCAAAAGATAATAAAATTTTTATTTTCACATCTGTAACAATCTTACCACTTTAGAGAGAGAAAATTCAAAAGCTTGGTTTCCATAAGATTTTTTTTTCAATATTCTGTGTGTGAAATATTGGTGAAACCAGAAATTTTTCTTACATATCAAATCATGCTTTAACTTCCAAAAATAGACAGAAACATATTTACAAAAAAATCTGTCTCAGAAAAAATAATTTATAAATGTAAATATATTTTTTATGTAAAACTATTTATATAAATGCAAATATATATTTTTTATGAAAATTCTGTTCACTCTTTCTGTGCAAAACAGCTTCACATTGAGACACAATCCTATACTAAGGATTTTTTTTTTTTCAGAAGTATGCATATAATGGCAAAAACACAATTTCAAACAGAGATTTTTTATCTACATAAAGTGAGACACAAGCTTTTCTCTTCTTTTTCTTAAACCTAACAAAATGCAAACCTCTCTTTCTTTTTGGAGACTTAAGATAAATACTAAATCCCTTCACTGTTACAGGGATCAAAAGCAAAATGAATAGCAGGAATCAGGAAATGGGAGGCCGCAGGCTCAGACAGTTCTGAATTGTCTTTCCAAAGTATGGGGCACCAGGATTATTGTATTGACATTTTGGGCTGATGGACCTCTGCTCTGTTGACTCAGTGTTACCTTTCTGTAAGATAACTCTTTCTGGATTAAGGAAGTAGAATTACAGAACCACAGAACGGCCTGGGAAGGAAGGGGCCTTAAAGACAATTTAGCTCCAACTCACTGCCGTGGGTAGGGACACCTTCCACTATCCCAGGTTACTCAGAGCTCCATCCAACCTGGCTTTGAACACTGCCAGGGATGGGACATCCACAGCTTCTCTGGGAAACCTGTTCTAGCATCTCACCACCCTAACAGTATAGAACTTTTTCCTGTTATTTAATCTAGACCTACTCCCTTCCAGTTTTAGGCCATTCCCCCTTGTTCTGTCACTACATTCTCTTACAAGATGGTCAAACTCATCAGCCTTTTCTCTTGCAATGCCTTTCAGCTCTGGGGGAAATGGGAAAGCCCCCAGAGGAAGGGAAAGACTATTATCACAGCAACTACTCTGTACAGAATTATTTTCAACACCTTTGTGTGCCAGTAATATAATTCAGCTGAATATGTACTACATATAGATCTATAATTAATGTAAATAAGCACTGCCATTAAACAAACAGAAATTACTGATGCAGATAGAAAGAGGCAAAAATGAAAAATAATAAAACCTCTCCGACAGCAACAATTTTTTCTTGGGCATTATTTAGTCCTTTGAAAGAGTAGGTTAAAAATGGATTTTCATTTCTTGTTCTGGGAACTATGGAAAAAAATTATGAGTATTTTTATAATTTCATGTCATACATGGATTTGACTCCTAAATGTAACTGTGATTATGGCTGTATTTTTCCTTCATTGCAGATCAATATTAATACCCTGGATATACAGAGCACATACTGAGAGGATAATTTTCCCCGTAAATGTGCAAATCCTATTACAATATTTGTCTAAACACTGGATTAATATTGAGTTGGTAGTTTTGCTAGCTCATCATAATTTTATCAGTGCATAGACTTGAACTGTGAGAATACTAATGACACACATCAGGCATTTTATGTTTATAATGGAGTCTAATTATTTTAGACTATTCAAACATGTTGCAAATTTCAAAGACAGCTCCCATCTGACTACTGTCTTAATCTACTTTTAAAAGGAAGGTTTTTAAATGCTAAATACTAAACCTTACCTCATTTCATATGTTCCTAATTGGACCATAATAATTTGTCTTTAATTTTTCACATAAACTAACTCCTAAATACATTTCTTATAAAATAAATTATCTACAACACCATGTTGATTATTTTGATAATGAATTCCACTTTTTCAACTCTGCTCCATGGATTAAAAAAGAGCTTTCTCTACCAAGATAATTTTCTTGAAGATTCAGGATCTGTTTTAGAGCTGTATCACTGGATTTACACATTTCATGTTATCTGTCTATTAGGTTTTCTACAACAGATAACAAGACTGATTCCTGTTTTGGGCCAGTATCAGATGGGTAAAGAACTGGCAGAGACTTTAAAAGAGTCATCCAGTCTGTGGATTTAAATTATCATCTGCAATCCAATTTTGCAAACTACTGACCAGTTGTGCTTGGGAGTAAAAATTGATAGGGATTTTTGTGAAAAGGTGAGGACACAGACGATACAAAAGTTCTAATCCTAGTAACATTCTTAACATCTTGATGAAACTTGTGCTGAAGATGAACTATCAAAGATGACATTAGCTCTGAATTAAAAAAAAAAATACTGAAAAAAAAATCATAATGTGTGTGTGGAATAAAGTAATTTCTGATGTTGCCCCAATAAAAATGCAAAATACCGAAGGTATTGATTTGTATAAGTGATATTTGATATTACTTTTGATATTACTGCAATTAATTTGGAACTGAATATCTCTTCTGTCACTGTCAATAATACAAAAATACTGGAACACAGGGCAGAAGGGCAGAAGGGCAGAAGGGCAGAAGGTAGTCCTGATGCTGGGCAAACACATGACAATACAGCACTGCATATAAGCAGTTGATCAGTCCTTGGACTGAATTTACAGTCCAGTAGCAGCATCTTCATACAATTTACAGCACATCATTGTACACAGGATTTTAAGACACCCTTAACTCTCCTTTAAGTATTCTCCAATTAACAACTCATTACTAAGCCAGATGGATCTGCATTGGCTGTTAACTCCCATCTGCTGGCAAGGTTCTCTCACATCAGGTCTGCCACAGTAATATATCTTTGCCTCCTGCACCTATCACAGTCATTTCTCTGTATCCCTGTTTTGTGGGTATGTTACAAGCATGCATCCTTTAGGGATGCTACATATTCATGTTACATAACAAATATGGATGGACCCACAGACCTCACTATTAATGCTTGGTTTGCTCATTTATAAATATGGTTGAAGTAAAGATAAATATCTTTTTGTAATTATGACTTGGCGGATTGTTGGGGAATGGTTTGGGGAGTAGACCAAATATTTAAATATTTATTACCAGAGTATTGAATTAAACCTGACATATTTCACTTAAAGTACAGAGTGATTTTGGCAGTGAGCAAAACTTTGTTATACTTTATAGAGCAAAAGCATGGCAAAAGGGACAATGACTTCTGAAACATGTGAGTGAAGGATACATGAATTTGATAAATTCAATGAATAGCTGATAAGACAAGGACCAATGAGTATGAACTGAAAGAGGGTTTAATATTAGGAAGAAATGTTGTGAATGCCCCAAACCTGGCACTGTTCAAGGCCAGGTTGGATAAGGTCTTGAACAACCTGATCTAGTGGGAGGTGTCTCTGCCCATGGCAGGGGAGTTGGGAGTAGATGATTCTTAAGCTTCATTCCAATCCGTTATACTCCATGATTCTAAGTTTCATGTGATACCCACATGGTTTCTTTAATAATTAGAGCATTGGGCCTCTCTCTATGGGTATAAGAGGAAAGGTTTGGTTTGTTGGAATTTTTTTCTTTGTTTGATAGTAGCAGATTTTTGAAGAACTGTTTGATTAGACAGTCATTGCCACATAGAAATGTGATAAAGGCACCAAGTGGGAGGCATTAGGGTAAATGCATCACAGAGTGGAATGTATGTCCTCTCTATACATCTGGCATTCCTGTGAGACTGTGTTCAGAATCTCCAAAAAGAACAATGGAATTTCATTATTTATGAGGAAAATTTCTAAAAAAATACTTCAACTAAGAGGTAGAAGAAATTAGTCTCTGCGAACATTACAATGCTGTTGATAGTGGTATGTAAAGAAATCATTTATTGATTTTAAAAAATATTATCCTTATATAATAAGCAACCAAAGAGTGTAAAGAAAAACTAAAACAAAAAGCCAAACTCTCCAACAAACAAACAAAACTAACACTATCAAAATTGGAAAATGTCCTAGGGACTGTACCTTTTTACCTCTTTCAGTGAGACTGGCACTCTCACTCAAGGCTGTGAACCCCCACGAGGGACTCATCTTGTGGCTGACTTTCAGCCTCTAGCTGGCTCTGGCAAGAGGCAGGGGAGCACTGCTGAAACCTCAGGGGAGTCTGCTGCCAGGATCAAGTTCTGCTGAAGCAGAAGGAAAACCAAATTGCCCTTTGGAATCTACACACAGCTACTCAGGACAATGAGGGCCTGTGCCAAGGGAGCCCGTGGCAGCCTGCAGAAGGCTGAAGCCCTGCCTGCATTAGCTTGCAAGGGACCAACCTCTTTCCAGTCCCCAGCTTTGTTGCTAGACCTGAGAATGAGGTTCTATTAGTCTTATGTTTAGTTTGAAAGGTTAATTATAATTTGATTTGACTGTTTAAGGACTAAATGGCTGACTGATTAATGAGGATATATTTCTAAAAATAGTTAAGGAAAAATACCCAGAGAAACAGTTCCTTAGTTACACATATATTAGACTGATTAAAATTCTAGTCTGTGAAAAATGAAACCCAGCATTCTTGGATCTGCCTTTGTTATTTCTGACAGTACAGAAAGATTGTATCTGCCCTTCCCATTGTCCATGTAGAATACAAGCATAGAAGTCTTTAGAGGAGACATAAGATGTTATCATTTCTATATCAGATGTGAGTATTAATTGTTTGAAATGTGATTTCAATAGCTATTTGCCATCTATGGAACTGACAGTATAATTAAAGTATTCCAAATAAACTTGATATTTAAAAATACCAGCTTAGTATCTGCTTCATTTACTGCCTTGCTTTTGAGAAGAATTTTATTTTTTTTCTTTTAAGAAAAAAAAAAACTTCAGTTATTTCAGTTACTTTCCCTGGCTTACATTTTGTGTAGTCCTATCAAAGGCAGCTGAAATCAGTGGAGTGCCTACTCTGACTTCACCATTTTCATATATAAAGAGAAGTGTTTGTTTACACTATACAAAAAGATAAATGGGAGCAGGGAAATGTTTGTCAGTAGAATCCTCTGTATCTATTTTCCTTTATAGTGTGCAGAAGTTAACAGCAGCACTGATGGGTGAAACATTTTCTCTAGGGATGTCAGAGAGTCATGTGCATTAAGTAGACATGATACAAATTTAATAGGCATTGCAGTGGTAGAAAGAGCCTATCTCCAATCTGTGTTGTTGAAGCTTAAAAAATAATTAATGAGATTCAAATCTAACTTACCTGCAAATCTAACTGTGCTAGGATGGGAAACAAAAACAAGCTTAGCAGCACATGCACAGAATTAAACATGAAGTCATTGCCAGCTATTGATCCATTAGCATTAGACTTTGTAACTATATTAAACAAGTCTTAATTTAATACTTCAGTAATTTCCCCATTATTCACCATCCCATCTCCCATCTCATCCTCCAGAGTTGTAATTTCTTCCCTGATTAACTCTTACTTTGATAATAATGAAAAATCTTTTGAGTTACCATTTCCATTTCTATCTATAACAATTCACAGTCTTGCCTTCTACTTATTTCATATACACTCTGATTATGTTACTAAGTAACTTCTAATTTTCAATTATGTTTACTTGTTTCAAACTTGACATTAATTGCCTATTTTAAAGTATATTCCCTTCTTTTATCAATTATATTTAATTTATAGGATTTCTACTCAAACATTTTCATTTATAAAGGAAATGCATATATGAATTTTTGGCATAAAAATATAAACACATGCACACTTTCTTCTGATTTATATTTAAGAGAAAACATGTTACCACATGTTACCACATAATATTGCAAAAACATCAACAGGTCTTTTTTACTTTCCAAAGACACTTAAAAATCCAGTTCTTAATTTTTAACCTGGCTACTAAATAATTTGGGTTAAAGGTTATTCAAGTAAGGCATCCATTGAAAAAAATATGTCAAGTTTTAATTCTTTTATTCATTTTATATGCTAAAACTTATATTGCCTTGTTTTCTTCTCTTCCATCCTGAAAGATTGTTTTCAATAAACATTACTTTCATAAAACTATGATTTAAGTGGAAAAGCAATAACTACCACATTTTCATCACTAAAAACATTTTTGCTGCTAGCTTTGCTATTCCTACCTCTAAATTCTTTAAATGATCTCACTTTACAAGATATTGGGTAAAATGTGATACTAGATCAACAGTAAAGGCCAAACAGATGAAAGCATTAACACTCAAGTCATTAAATGCATTTCAAACAATAAATCAAATTATATAAATTTGTTAAAGCAGATTTTTCTCCTCATCCAGACATCTTTCTGTATCAAACTGTTATATCTGATGATATTGTTACAGTTCCCCTGGTCAATGACATTCCTTTCTTGGAAGAAAAAGAATACAAGATCAGTGATTTTCACTCTTTGAGTTTGGACACTGACTGATTTCAACTCTGGCTCTCCAATTTTTCTTAGCACACTGGGTAGAACAGATACAATAATTGTTTTGAACAGCTCGAATTATTAATATTATAGAATAAGACTTCTTGTTTGCTATGACTGTGGGGTTTTTTTGATATTTTATCTCTGGGTAAAATAATTGAGAGTGGTTTGTGTGTGCTTTAACAACAGTATTCACAGCAATTATTCTTTTGCTCACTCTAAACTTGTTAGTTTTTTCTTGATTTTCCTGCTTTGTAAAAGGGCAAGCTCACCTCTTGTCTCATGATGGAAACCAACTTTGTATAAATTTGTGATACTTGCTTCTGATTTCTCATTACTGGTGCATTTACAAGTGCAACTTGTTCTCTGACTCTATTAAGAGATTCTCACTCGCCAGACCTTTCAGAGGGAGCAACTGCAAGGTTTCTTTCCTCTGCCTGACCACCTAGTCTCATAAATTGTAGAAGAAATCAATTATCTCTAGGATTCCTATATCTCACAGACTCTGGAAAAAAAAAAAAAAAAAAAAAAAAGAAAGAAAAATCTGGGAAGGGGATAAGCAGGAAAGTTGCAGGAGATACAGATACTATGACCACATGCACTTCATTTTCTAAAGAAAATAAGAGGAACAGCAGTGAGTGAAGAAAAAGCATCCCATACCTCAATCAAGTGTTTGAGTTACAGGACTTTGAACTTAATTAATATTAATATTAATAATTAATATTGATTAAGTAATAATTCTTATGGTGTAAACTGTATATCACATATTTTCAGCTTTCTAATTTTTAATGTAGCTGCCATAAGATCGAGAGAAGTTGCATCTCTTTGTAACTTTTATTTTCCAGCAGTCCAAACAGAGATTACACTTTGAATATCTCTTTTCCATCTGTAATTTCAAAATTCTTTCCAAGCTGCTCTGTTCCATTTACAATGACAAGAAACTGAATCTGACACAAGAAACAGAAAATTAATTAGATGATTTTTCTTGGGAAACATGGCTGAAAAATAATTTATTACAGTGTGATAAATTAAATGACCATTTGCTTTTCTCAGAAAAACATATGAATTTACTATAAATGTAAAGTCCTGGCATATGAATTTACTATAAATTTAAGCACCTGTTATAGTGGTCAGTAGCCAAAGGAACTATTAATAACTGTAAACTGTTCAACACAGCTTCCAGCACCTACTAATTGGAATGGTCACTTTTTTCTTACTTCTTTTGAAGCCACATTATACCACTCAAATTTCAAAGAAGTATTTTACTTAAAATGGTTCAGAAAGATGTGTACAACCATTTTGACCTCTCTATTATAACTCTTCAACATGGCTGCAGGATTGCTGTTATTTCTGCCTTCTATTTTATCTCCTGGGATGCAGAATATTACATGCTGGAAATATTCTTCCAACTTATACAAGGATTTGAATGGCATTCTCCAGGACACTCTCTATGCATAAAATTCTCTAACCTATTTTATTAGGTTTCAGCTACTTTTCTTCTCCTTCTAGGAAAAAGTGTTTAGTGTCAATGGTGTTTAGCAAGCAATAAGCTCGGAATGCAGGAAATACTATTTTCAATTAAAAAGAAGTTCAAAAGAGTTTATAAGCATACTATGTTTCTCCAAGTTATAATTTTTAAATCTAAGTGTCTCAAAATACAGGTTATCTTGTTTTAGCTAGGGGTTATTTTGTGTTTTTAGAAGTCCTATTGCTCAATGCTCTTACCAAGCTTAACCAAGTAGAAATTTGTGTTCTGTCTCAGACTGCTTTGCCCAATCCTTCAAATGAAATCCCTTGAGAAAATGTTTTAGTGACAAATTCATTTAATCTTAATTATAGGTTCTTAACAGGTCTGAGACTGAGTTCGTCAGCTGGTACAGAATGCTGGATATTTCATTCCTGCTGTGGACAAGCTTAAACTGCAGCAAAGTGTCCCTTAAACTGAGCTGCTGCAGCCTCACCCTTCCCCTTTGACTTGACACTTCTTCCTGTCTCTCCTACCTCCTGTTGTCCAGTGTTTTTTCATCATCTATGTGCAACTACTAATGTCTTTCAGTAAAGTTCTGTCATAAAAAAACTGTAAGATTTGGAGTCAGGTCTCACATTTCTAGAACAATCTTACTGATGGATGGAAAGTTTCCAGGAAGATTTGTTTGCTTCCAGACATGTTAGGGATGCCCCTGCAGTACCACTAAGACTCATTTCTGTATCTTTGCCTCTTTCTTTACTAAGAAAAAGAAGGAGAAATAAGCTCAATGAGACTTATTATTTTGTTCAGGGAGACATTATGCTAGTCTACCTGTTTAATCCTGTCCATTCTTGATTTTATCTAAGCTCCACTGATACAATTTAAGGTGAAACTAACCTCCATAAAACCCAATAGCATGGTCTGCTTCTATAAATAGAATAATTATAATGTTATCCTTTTGTTACAGCTTCAAGGACAAATTTATGATACAAGCAAAACTGAAAAATGACCTTTTCAACATCAGCTTGCCAGGATATGCTGTTGTTCCCTTTATTCTGTAAGGCCAGAGTTCTTGGTATGCTTTCCTCACCAGTGTTTTTGGACTGCCAAGTAATGCAAAAAACACCAAAGCTGTTTTATTGAGTTCCACATATCAAAACATCTTCTGCTACTTGACTGTCAGGAAGTGAAATGGTTCCTGTCTTTTTATGAAGGAATTTTGCCCATTATAGCAAAAACTGTATAAAGAAGCTACAACCACAGAAGCCCACCCCTCCTTGAAGATTCCTGAGTAGAACCTTGGACTAAGTCAAGATAAAGGGGAAACTACTGTTCAATCATTTCAGGAGAAACAAACAAGGCTGAGAGAAAGGAATGCATCCAGAAGAAAGCCAAACACAGCAGCTGTGCTGAGAATCATCCCTGGCTGGGTTTGAGGTGGGGCAGACCACAGCCCACAGAGGCCAGGTTTGCACAGACTCCCCCCAAAATGAGGCTGGGGGAGGAGGTTTTGGATGTGTGGTGTGACCCCTGGTCAGAGGCAGTGAACACCCATCCTCCCTCACACAGACCAGCCCAGCTGTGAAACCCCCATCACCACAGGCCACATCCGTGGGACATTCCTGTGAGAGGCAGCTGAGGGGGTCACAATCCATCAAAGACCCCCAAAGTGCTCCCCAGAGCCCTTGAGCCACAGCACTGCACCTGATGCAAAATAATGCAACAGAGCCAGAGCCTGCTGCAAGAGATGGTCCCTACCCTCTCCCTCTCTGGGGGGAGGTACCTGGACATTCCCACCTGGCCTGAGTGCATTTTAATCCATTGGATTCTATGCTTTTCGAGGGAACCTCACCACCAAGAGCACCAGCAGGAGAGGATTATCAGGATGCTGGTGGGATCCATGGAGAGGTGATATTTTCTTTAATTTTTCTCTGTCATTCTCTTTCTGTCCCCCTACCTCTCTTCTATTTCTTTCTCTTCCTCCTTCTTCTGTCTGTCTATCTCATATTTACTGTCAAATACAACCCATACTGTTGACTTTGGCATATGGTCTCATTTGCACCTTAATTCAGGCAAAGGCATTTCTAGTAACTTTAAAAACTGGACTGTAACACTGAGTCAGCTTGTTTATCATTGGCTTGGAGTTCTTCAGCTTTTTGCAGAGACAGCATTACAGGTAAATCCGTAGTCTCAGCTTCTGGGAAGCATATCATCAGCTCAGCATCTGTTTTTATAATAGCTTGGGTTTTTTTTCTTTTTTCTCCTAAGAACATTAACAGTTACATCCTTCTATATTTAATCCACTATTATATCCCATTGACTGCTTCTGGGAACCTCCAATGCATCTCTTTATATGCACACTGTAATTTGGTAATTTACTTCAATTAGAACATCCAATAAAATATTCATGAAGATGGCCTGCTGTTGAGCTAGACCATCCATTTGCTTAAAGATAGGGCTGCAGCACTCACAGGTATAATCTATTAGGGAAGCTAATTGACATTTTGACCAATAGATTTTCTGTGACCTCTCCCCATGAATCCTGACAAAGGCTATTGGTCACAGTATCAATTCTCACACCAAGTGGGTGACAACCACAAGTAAATTAAATGTATTTTTAATAGAACACTCTGTCTAAGTGACCCTATCTCAATGAGTAGGCGCTGCCATGAATATTTATTTAGTACTGCCTTTAATGGAGCCTAATACTGAGGGGCACTTACATTACAAAAAAGTCAAGCCCTATTAATTATCCAAACCACCACTTCTAATAGATAGCTGGGGAAAAAAAATCCTGCTGTTTATCAGATTTTTTATCTACCACCTGATGATTTCTTTTTGTTAGTAAAATGAACTACATATCAATTTTTGTGGTACAAATATAAATTACATGCATGGCAAATTTCTTACCTGAGATCAGGTCTTGGCTCAACAAGCTTTTTCCTCCTCTGTTCATGTTTTTGAATATGAAGCCCCTGAAACCACGCATAGGAAATTAGGATAATGTCTGTATAGGTGTAGACCAGAAACTTGGATGTGAAAGTGCAAAATCTTACCAGTGTGCTTTGGCTGTACATTACTAGGAATCATGAAACCATCCATTCAATGAATTAGAGAGACAGCCACCCACTATCACTCAGTCCTTACAGAGGACAGTAATTGAACTGATGGTGGACTCTTGACTGACACGAGCATCAGTCCCTTATCTAAAATTGACAGTGGGCTCAAAAGGCTGATGCCAAAGATGGTAACAAGCATCAGCAGTTTATTAAAGCCTTCTTGCCTTTCCTCTGTTGAAATTCCACAGGCAGCACCACACAACACTGCCTCCTTCCTCTCACAGCACAACCTGCGAGTTCCAACATCTCTCTCCTCCTAACCCTTTATATCTTTCCTCTCACATTCATAACACCTGCATGCCCTTTTACTCTTTTATGGTTGGTCAATACACATCAGCATTCTATGCCTCTTGTCCTTAATGCTGCTCACGGTCTTACACAGCTGCACCCCAATAGGGATGAGGCTCAACCACAGCCCCATTCCCAACCTACCACAATCTATTCTCCAATAGAGTGGATAATCTTAAAAAATAAATTCTGTAAGTCTGAACTGAAGTGCTGTATAGTATCTGGTTTTCTTTTCCAAGAATAGGAGGATATAATTTCTGGACATATCTGTGAAAGGGTTTTTTGAAACTTTAATGACACATTTTCCTTACTGTTGCATGTGCCTTCTGTGAGAAATCACCACCTTCATCAAACACTTCAACAGAATCTGGATATTTCTCCAGGGAATATTCTACAGGAAACTCTCTTGAATTAAATAGAAATATAAAGATTAACTTGAGATTTCTTCCCATAAAGTTTATTTTAAATGTGAACAGAAGTAAGAGCAAATATAAAATAGTAGTCTTTCTTAATCCTTAAATCCTGAGAGGGGTGCAGTTTGTCAATACTCAGCATCATTGCTGAGTATTTATACACTTTCTTTGATATAAATTGCCTACTGAAATATTACTACTTCTAGTTCATGCTTTTTCTAGACTATCAGAATGTTTCTTTCTACGTGGCATTTCATTTCCCCGGTAATAATATCTTGACAGCACTTCCTTTGGAGATTTATTTCTTGTCTATTCTGATAGGATAATAGGGGCTTGTTGGTGGGATTTGTTCAAGAAGTGTTTACTTTCCAGAAACAGAAAGAATAAATATGTATGTTATATGCATGGAAAAAAACTTTTCCTATGTTCAATTACATGGACTATCAACTATTGAACTGCTAATAATACTTCATAAAAACAGCACAATTTTTTTCCATTTTTTTCTTATTTTATTAAGGAATATTCAAAGTATTTTTTATCCTTAATAAAAGAATCAAGGTAAGCTCAGCACCTCAAATTTTACTCCCATAATGAAATTCTCAAGCACATGGCAGAAACACAAGTGGGTATCCTGCAGGTCCTCTACAGCTCTCTTTTCCATACTCCTGTGTGAAAAAGGGAAAAGGAATGCAGGTCTGAAGGAAGCAGCCTCAGAAGTGAGAAAATAGATTCACAGTTGGCAAAGGTACAAAAACCCTGAGCTACCGTAATGCGTAAAGAAGAAACACCGTGCTGGGATGCAACAAACAGGGCTCTAGAGAGGAAAGAGAAGAATAGACAGATCTGAAGGATAAAAAATGAACTCCACCTGATACTTAAAGTAATGGAATGATCTAATAGAATCTGTATAAAAAGCTAAATCTCAGGAACACAGGAACAAAAAAAAAAAAATGACCTAGTTATTTGTTCTTCACAAAGCTCATAAAGGTTTTAAGCATCTACCAAAAGTCTGGAGGTTGGGAGGTGTGGCACTGTTTTCCAGTATCCTGGATTTTAAAATAAAAACTATAGTAAATTCCCAAGGAAAGAAAAAGTCTTAAACCAGTACAAAATAAAACCTAAGTAAATAATTTGCATGGAGAAATGGAGTCCTGTAGCTCTTGACAGCATCTTCTCCAAAGGGAATGTAAAGACGATTGTGTTCTGACAGTATTTTTAAAAACAAGGTGGATGATAATTTACTCACACACAGGTATGAAACATACACCAGGCATGAAAAACACCCTTCAGGTGGCAGTGATGAAAGAAAAATGTTTACAACATTGCTCTGTGGCTTTCAAAACTACCCACTCAAGAAAAAATACTGAATCATAGAATCATAAAATATCCTGAGTAGAACAGGACCTACAAGGATCTTCCAGTCCAGCTCCTGGTCTTCCCAATGATCCCACCATATGCTAGCATTGTCCAAACACTTCTTGAACTCTGCCAGCCCTGATGCTTAGATCACCTCCCTGGGAAGTCTTTTCCAGTGCCCAACCACCTTCTGGGTGAAGAAGGTTTTCCTAACATCCAACTCTGACACCATTAGGTTTGAAATCTTGTCGAACTTCCCTTCAACAGTATTACTGATATAAATCTCTATCCAGCCAAATCTACTGCCATGGCCAAGGATACATTCCACAGGTTTCTCAGAGCCACATCCAACCTACCCTTGTTCCACCAGAGTCTAGACAGTAATTATCCTCTGAAGATGAAACTTCACTTTGAACATTCCTGAGATTTTTAAATACACATTGAGATTTTGACTACTGTTTTTCACTCTAACACAGTAAGTGTCACAGAATAAAGACTTGCTCTCATCAATTCAAAGTGTAGGTATGTGTCTATTTTTTTGATGCTGGATAAAGTGGGGATCAGCCTGGAGAAACTCCTTCTGACACCTAATTGCCCAGGCCTCAGGTCCTGAGTGTGTCCTGTAGAAGAATTAGGCTTAGGAGGGCCATAATCACTGCCA
Organism: Tychaedon coryphoeus; assembly: GCA_013398595.1. NCBI lineage: Eukaryota > Metazoa > Chordata > Aves > Passeriformes > Muscicapidae > Tychaedon > Tychaedon coryphoeus. The sequence goes on along the minus strand of WBND01000236.1, from coordinate 726,249 downwards.
TGGTCAACAGCATGTCCTAGCAGCACTTGCCAAAACAATTTCAGCTTTGTGATGCAAAGACTATGTCACGGGACATTTTTACAATTTCAAAATTTCAAAGAAGAGTATCATTAATGTACAGAAATACATAAATTTTTGGGAACTTGCCACTGATTAAATCTGTCATTTCAAACATTCATTAAAGTCACAACTGTAGGGCTTCAGATGTGAAATGAAAACATTGGTGAACACATGTGATAGCCAGGGGGGTAGCTGGGCATGCTTGTGTACCTGTGGCATTAGACTTGAAAAGAAGACATTTAATGTATTCATCCTCCAAAGTAAAATGCACAGAGATGAAACTGTCAAGAGACAAGTACTGTAATCTTCAGTTAGGTATACAAATGTGTCAAGCAAGTTGTATATTAATGAAATAAATTTTTATGATTAATGAGTTATGAGATCTTGTCTTCCTCCTTGCTTTTTTCATTTTATTTTTATGAAGGTGCTGTTTCACAGTTACTTGTAAGATATTTTACCTGTTTTTCTTTCATTGTGCAATGCAATGAAGTCAGTTCATAATGAGATCTTCCACATGCTACTGACTAGAATAGCTGGAATTTTCAATCTCAACTCATCAATGTTGCAATTAAAATAATATTTCCCTAGGACTATGCATATCTAATTAAGAAGGCAAATTTAAAATAGTTAACTGAAACTGATTTATTTCAAAACAAACATAGTGTCTTCTATCAATTGAACTGAAAGAGATGTTCTAGAAATCTGTCTCTTCATAGAATCACAGAAAGGTTTGGGTTGGAAGAGACCTTAAGGATCATTCAATTCCAGCCCTCTGCCATGTGTAGGAACACCTCCCACTCTGGGTTGCTCAGAGCTCCATCCAGCCTTGGCCTTGACTTCAAGAAGAATGTCTCTCTTTTCCCAATCTTTTGATATAGATATTATTTCAGGGCTTTGAAAATGCTTGGATGCTTGGAGAAAAATTAGCTATGATATTTATAGGGTTTTTTTAATTTAGAAGGAACAAGTAAACTGATTTCCAGACTTGAATAGAATATTTCTGAGCTGTTAAAAAATATTTTTCAGATTAACAGCAAGAAGTTTCAATGGGAAGAAAGAAATTTTTCAGAATTCCTGGGATGACTTTTGCCCTCTAACAAAGATAGTAAAAATATTCGTCTAAATATGTAATATAATAATCTTGATTGCTTCTGTGTCAAAAAAAAAGGGACCTGAGAACAGTTTTTAAGAATAAAATACTTTTCCTTTTAATAGAAAAAAGCCATATAGATAGTAGCCTCTTTTGGTATTTATGTAAATAAATCAAGAATCAAATGTAATGATTTTAAAGTTTCCTTTTACTAGATTTAACAATCACTTGCTTGTCTAGTATTTTCTATGGAACTACATAGAATTTTCAAAAAAAAGTTTCCTGATTAATCCTAAATATTGTTTTTATGAAATTTTCATCATAATGAATGTTTAATATTTATATTACAAACATATATCGATTTTCTTCTAGAAGCCTAGAATATCTCTGTAGCCCAAAATATTATAAATGTCAAAATAAAGATTATGTCCGGTTGGAGGTTTAAAGAGAATTTCAGAAAAATTAACTTTAAAAAAGAAATCAAGCACTTATATCTTTATTAAGAACAAAGATTCTAGACATGTTATGACAACATTTAGAAAGTACACTTGTCAGGTACTTTGAAGGTTTAGCTCTCTAAACATTGTTGGCAAAATTCCATGTTGTATTTTTACCTCAAGATTCTTTTGAAATATCAAAGGGTTTAGTGTCCCAACTTTTTTTCACATTATATCCCAAGGTTCCATTGTTCGGGAACTTTTTTTCCTCTATATTAAACCTGCCTTCTTTTAGAATTTAGTCTGTTTTTGGGGAGAATACAGTGCACACAGAAATACCCATATTGAGGCATAATGAAAAGAGCTCTGAAACAAAAAAAACCAAAACATATAGAAAGGTCCAACACTTTGCCAGGTATTTGGAAGAGCTTATAAAGACCCATAGTGAGAAAGTATCATCATTAAAATAAATCTGCAGCAGGTTATCTGTCTAGGATTACAAGCTTAGCCTAAAGACAGAAGTTTAAAAGCCTGATCTTCTAGAGCCTGGTTCCCATAATTAATCCCCATTGTCCCTGCGGGGAAAAGCAAATCACAAGAGGATTATTTAAATTGTTCAGAGCTATGAAGGTGGACTAAAACAAACCTTGAGACAGCTCAAGTTTTCTAAGCCCCCACATGACTTCCTATTTTACAGTACTTGGAGAGAAAGCAGAGCTCTTGGATGAAGAGCTGTGCAATATTGCACTGCACATGCTGCAATAGCTAAACCTCTGAACTAACTGGGATGGGAGTTTATACTGAAAATATTGTTTGGAAAGTCTGAATTTTGTGTGCTTAGCACCCAGAAAACCTCTTTGCTCATCTCTAAAGTTACATTGGTGTTCAAATCACGTCTTGAGCCTTTCACATTGGAAGCATTATTCAAGTTCTTCTCTACCCACTGCTCATGTTGTTCTTTCTCACCCTTCTCAACATACTCTGCAAGTCACACAGTCCCCAGAGAGCTAACATTAAATTTTCTGGCAAGACAGATTGGTACTAAGCATATTTCAGAAGGCATTACAGCACCTAGTTACATACCTGATTTGGCCAAGGTGGCCCAGGACACCTCAAGGCTGAGGCATGAACAGACGTTTTCTGAGCACCCAACAGAAGCTTATATGGAAGATGATCTCCTTCCCAAAAAACTACTTTTAGCCCAGCAACCTTCTAAAAAAACCCCAACTTTTGAACAACTCACAATAGGAAAAATATTTACAATCCAAAGAAGCTAGCAGAAGACAAGAATGCAATTCCTGTTTCCTAGAAGTTAAATATTTGGAGACAAAATCAGCAAGATAAAAGTTTACAAGGCTTAGAATTGTATTTTGGCAGCCCAACCTTTGTTTCTTCAGTTTCTCTCTTAAATTTCATCCAAAATACTATCTTCACATTTTACACTCAATGTAAATTAAATGGCCAGAAGCACCTCAAAAGATCTGGTCCAAAGAAACATTTGCATTTCATGTTTTCCCTTGACTTTTCCTCTGCATCATGCTCTTTCCCTTTCCTTCTTTTCCTAGAAAGTTTGAAGAGAAAAATAAAATAAGGCATAAGTTATATCTACTAAGTATGTAAAACACTCATTAAAATAATTATAGTCTTAGAAGAAATTAACACTTGTTTGTTTGGATTTTTTTATATGTACTGAAATAAATTAATGTTGGGTAGTGAAATTCTGTTGTGGTACACTAATATGATCTAAACACAAAGGTGCTTACAAGCAGTTACCAGGCCTTTGTAGAAGCTGCTGCTCCTCATCAAACTTAACAAGCACTTTGTTCCCATGAGAAAGTGCACACCAAAGATCAACTGCAGCCACAAATACCTATGTGAGAATATTTCAACTAGGCTGTGTGGGATGTGTGAGAGTGCCTGAGATAAAGAGACATCTGCCATGCCACTTATTTGCCTGGTTGATTAATCTGCTATTCACTGGCTGTGTAGTTAATCCTAAAATTTGTACACAGAAGAAACATATAAGAATGTTTTATTGACTGAACTCTTTTTTTGATGGATATGAATTGAGGAACAGAAGATTTCCAAAATCACTTAAACTGATTGAGAAACAAACTGGATAAAACCACATCAAAGTTGGCTCAGACAACAAGAAGTCAAACAAAATTAATAATACTCAAACATCCAGATGAAGAACTTGTCAGGTGTATGTTGATTTATGGCTGTAAACTTATTCCAAGCTCAGAAAAAAATTAAACAAAAAACTAAACTAAACTAAACTAAATAAATAAAAAAAAAACAAGCAAAAACAATCCCTAACCCGCATAGCATTGTGTAGTTGGCAGCTCTACAGATTAATCAAAGCAATAACACATTGCTCATGAGACAATGACAGGAACTGATGTTGTATTTGACAGGTTCACCAGAGCCAGCTCTAGTAGGAGCACAGTTCAGCCCATGATCATCAGCCAGCAAACTACACTGCTGCCTGTTTGTAGCTCCTGTGGGCATAAACTGCAGGATGATGATGTGCCACAGGGCATGGGTTTGGGGGTGCTGCAGGCTATACATACTGCAGCTGACATGCTTCTGTTCTCAAGTGATTTTCCCTCTGACAATCGTTTCTGGACAAAACTGAAAATCTAATAAAATACGTTGGACCTCCAGGAAAAAAGCAACACAAAAAAAAACAACAGCAAAAACCCCAAATAATTATTTCAGATAGAGTAAAAATTATCTGGGAAAGAATTCCAGCTGGTGAAAAATATTCAAATACGAAGTAATATATGGCCTCAATAAGCATTGTCATTTCAAGACCAGTATTTCAGCACAGGCATCAGTTTTGATATTGTCAAGATTTATAGGCTGCATGAAATAAAAGTTTCTCATTTGCAAGGTGAATACCTTTAGAAAGGCTTAAATAGCTTTTAAAGAGTTATTTATATCTTTCTCTGTCATTATTTGTTATTCGTATAGTATCTTGCCATCTGCCAGAAGGATCAGAAGCACATAATAAACCAAAGGGAGTGAGGCTCAGTAGTACCCTTGTTGACAGGCTCAGCAATAACACAAAAGGATGAAGGAATGAAGATATGGAACTATAATTCTACTCTTTTAAGTAGTGGAGCACCAAAGAAAATTTCTATCAGAATTGATAACACTTTTAAGAAATTAATTCCTTGCAAGAGGTTTCCTCTTCCAAAATGAAAGAAATTTTAAAAAATATATAGATATAGTGTAAAATTCCATCATGTAAGTAACAATGCAGTGAGAAGGATTCTCTATTATGTAAAGAGGTAACCTAACGGGAAAGAATATTTTGCTTATCATCAACCCTTCAATTTTACAATTATGCAGGCTGTGTTAAAAGCTGGACTGCAAAGATTTGGAAAAACCTCTTGGCTTGTAAATATTAGAGGTGCAGTTGAAAACTGGAGAAAACCTGCAGAGCAGATAAAGAGAGAGGTTTTTAAACAAATTTGCATCATGTTAACATTTTCAGTGAAACACCCAACCTGTCTAAGACTGTTTTTCTGCAAAAGGAAGTCTTATTTTCCCTTCAAGAAAGTCTATTTCTCAGAAAGAGAATTGTATGAAATTGCTTCAAATTAGTTTGATCCACTGTTAAACTGTGTTTTCCAACTTGTTCATTGCAAGCTCCTGCACCACTCAAACATATTTTTCATCTCTTTGGATTTGTTTGGTCTTTGAGCTCTTAAACAAGGTATTAACTTGTTTACTTGCAGAAACTTATTTGCATTGTTTTGTTAGTTTTGTTCTTTTTTTTTCCTGCAGTATTGACTTGTGTGGACATAAAGTCAAAACTATGCTTTATTGAATATTATCCAATACACAATTAAAGTATAATATTCAAAATTGTACTGAAGATAATCATACCTTTTCTTAGGGCTACAAACAAACATGAGATGTTCCACTAAGTTCATAGATCCACTTATTAAATACTGAAACAGGTAAACTACTTTCAAAAAAAACCTCTATTTTTGTTAAAATCTTACCTTTACATATACCTGTAAGTGGTATTTTGCTAGAATGCAGACATTCCTTTCAACATCTACTTTGCCAAGACTGCCCCTTCACAGGCTGTTGAGCACTGGTAGTTCTGGAAAACCACTGAGTTTGAAGTCTCTCTGGGATTTGAGGATTTTATCAGATGATCTAGAAAACTGAAAGCCCTGGTCAGAATTTAATGCGTGATGTTGCTCTTGAGAGTTAATACTGATTGTACAAGAAGCACCAGATAATTTGCAGACTTCAAAAAAGTGAAAACTTACTTTGAGAACACCATAAAAGGCAGGAGTACATGTACAAGGAAATATGTTTTGAACTAACACATGAGTTAAAATTGAAGTAAAAAAGGAGCTATTGTACATACTAAAAATGTTGTTTTATTTCCAGTCATTACTTAGTTGTAACCATTTTAAGACTTTTTTTTTTATCTTTGTAGCCCAGTAAGTGTACTTTGCTTTGCTTCATAAAAAGTAATGAAGCCTAGAAATATAAAACCTCATTATAGATCTTTCCCATTAAACGTTTGCTAAGATGTTAGAAGAAAACAGCCATTACTGTGTGCAGATTATGATGTCAATGGCTCAGAGAGGTTTCATTGGATACACCTAACAACCACTCTATTTTGCATCATTTACACTGAGGAAAAAACTTAAGCTCAAACAGTTAATGAGGAAAAAAGTAAATATCAGTAATAGAATATTTTGCTTTTTTTACTTTTCTCTTGAAATTCCCCATTTTCTTTTGTTTCTGTGGAGTTCTTTTCCCGCCTTCTCTTTTTTCTTTTAATGTTTAGGATACTTCTCCAGAAGCTTTCAATCTTAATGAATATTTTAATTACACGCTTTGCTTTAGGAAACATATTCATTCATCAGGCAGCTTCTCCTACATACAGATAGCATTAATTCCAACTTTTTTCTTTCTTATAAAATTGGTCTGGTTTCTTCAAACAAAACTTATTCAATAAATTGTTATCTTTTCCCACATCAAATGCTTATAGATACAGGTATATTACATTTTTAGTCTTAAATTCTCTTTTAGTACTAACATCCCTTATGCACTTTTTTCACCCATCATCCCTATTATAGGAATTTAATTTGTAAAATGAAACTGCAGTATTAAAAGGCATCACACATCTGCTAGTCATTATTACTCAGGATATACAGACACAGTTTGAACAAACATAATTTTGAATAGAACCATGGCTAATTAAACTAGAGATGAAAAAGATAATACAGTCTTGTTTCTAAAAACAGAAAAGAGAAAATTCAGAAGCAAATCTCAGTGAAGCTCAGCTTAATTCCCTGGGATAATGACCATCTTTGAGTACTTAATTCTAAAAATTCACATTTAAAATGGAATATAAACTTTCTTTTCTCCAAAAGAGGGTGCATTACTAGTGCAACTTTTCCTTCACTATAGGATGACATTTTGGAATTGGAAAAACCTTCATACCTTACTATGCCTGAAAAATGTCATTTCTAACTTACAAATGTTAAGTTCTTATTTTAGAAAGGGGCAATAAAAATCCTCAATTGCCCCTGCAACAATATTTTCAGATCCTTCACACGGTAGTGAAAATTTTCCCACACAAGTTAATCTACTATAGTGACTGTCTATCAGATGCTTGGCACCTTTGTTTTTGTCACTAAAGGACATTTTCTGCTCAGAAAGTCCAGGAACATCCTTTTAATACATAATTCTACTTTTAGTGTTTATTTTCCTGATCTTTATTGTTGTCTTTTTGATAAGAACACCCTTTCTAAAAAATTTCACTTTTGGTTGATACAATGCACCTGAATAAGCCATCAGAATGCTTCATAAGAGGTATGAAATAAGTAATCTTTTTCCCTACTTGTGCTGAATCTTCTGAACAGAATCACAATTTTCACTTAGCCTTTTGGCTTCTTTTCTGCTGTAGAGCCAGGTAACCAAAGCAGAAATAAAAATTATTTCATATCATAAGGAAATGGGTCTGGATGGAAAACTTAATCTACAATTATGGGCTGGGAAACTATTGAAATTACTTCTGGGTAATAACTATAAATTATTATTAGAGTTTAAAATTGTATGATTCCATGTAACATGGTAAAGTCCCAGTTTTTTGTGTTCTTACACTCTTTCCAGGTTTAAGTATCTGTTATAATTAACAGTCTGAAGATCTGGAAAGTTAAAGTACTCTTTGTCTACAAAACTAGCTTAATAGATGTAGAACAAATAATTGTATTATTGCTTTTTTTTCTTTTCTAGATACTGGAATGAAAAATAATTATTTTTTGTAAAATTCCACTTAAGGGGATATCCATCTATACTCTAGTAGCTATTTTTTGGTATTTTCCTATTTTTTGGTGGACAATAGATGACATTGTATGATGTGACGCTGACCCCTGACTGAAATCCAGTCAAATAAACAATAAGCACTGTGAAATAAAGCAACCAACACTAGTTCAAATGGTAATTATTAAGATTCTAACTTTTGACTGTTGAATTAAGATGCCTCAAAAGAACGCACTGATGTACCAGCCTGTATATACCCAACGATGGACCAGCATTTTTAGAAAATATTTGGGAGTTTTTTGCTATTGGCAATTTTTCTCAGCATTTCCTTATTTTGCCTCCAGGCAGTATATAGGTTTTCTATTAGTTCAAATCACTCAGTCAGTCAACTGCTTCTGGAACAGACAAATAGTTCTCTTTTCTTCTCTCTTATAAACTAACACTCTGCAACATCCAAGTAGAAACACTGAAAACTGAAATGCTATGAGTCTACTATATATTAAAATAATAAATTAAACCACATTTTTTTAGGAGATATTTCATGGGCATAAAGCTAAAACATTTTGCTTGAGCAGAAATAATCAGCTAGTTAATGTTTTTTTCATTAATTTTCTTTTCAGTTTTCTTTATATCAAATATGATTCATCACATAAAAAACCACAAAATGCACTGAATTACTATTTAATCCTTATGTCCTCATATCAAAGAACCGTTTCTGAATAACCTTACCTCCTAATAAATCAGACATGTATAATTGAAATTCTTTTCATTGTCAAACTTTAAATTTAAAGTTACACCTCCCTACTTGAATTTTTTCCCCTTAGTAGTGCAACTTCTAACGTATCATACTGGAAATGCAAACCTCTGTGGGAAAAAGATTGCTTGAATCCATACAGAACACTGTTTTTCCTGACCAAAGGTGGACATAATTTCATTTTTCTGACTTGCTTGGAAGATTTTGTCTTTCTGTGTGTAGAATGGATTAAAAAAAAAAAAAAAGTAAACTTGCCACACATACTGATGGAATTGTGCAGGGCCAGGTTATCAAAGCAAGAGTGTCTAATGTGTCAGGAATTAGATGGATGTGACTTGATTTTATTTCATAAGCATTTGCAAAGGCGATTCAGAATGACAGATCAGTCTGCATCTCTTGTACTTAATACTTCAAACATGTGTACTGTCTAGTACAAGCTTTCCAAAAGTATACATAACATGAAAGCATCTGAGAACAAAACAAAAGAAATGTTTGGCATTTCTTCAGATAATGAGCTGCTTTATAAAATCAGCTACAAGCATGGAAACATCTGTTTTCTTTCTGTAGGAAATGAAGATTCAGGCTTTGTAGCAATCACTGAAAATTTAAAGAATCAAAAAATTAGAGCTTTTTATTGAAATGACTCTTTCAAAACTGCCATTTAAGATGCAATGATCATGGTATTAAATCCAACAAGTATTTATCACTATCTACTTACAAATGACCTTTACTAGTATTACCCATGATAACAGAAGATTCTTTACAAGTCAAATCAGAGAGCAGTAAATATGACTGGAATGAGAAAATATGTAAGCTCCTTATACATTCTGTAGGTGCTGTCTGCCAGTCCTGATCTGAATAAGCTACTACTGATCAGCCTTTACTAAAAAAATAAGCATACCCTATGACTCTAAATATTGCCTATCTTTTTACTACACTTCATTGCCATGAACAGCACTCTACTCAATTAAAAAAGAGTAAAACAAAAAGAGAAAAAAAAAAAAA
>WBND01000236.1:704681-715387 GCA_013398595.1 Tychaedon coryphoeus | reverse complement strand
CCTCTCCTCTCCTCTCCTCTCTCTTCTCTTCTTCAAGCTGAAATAGGCCCTAGTATCAGGTTATTTTACAGACTAATTTTCTAGTTATATTTAAAAGTCTTGCAAGGGGAAAAAATAGTGCTAAAACCAAAAGAAGTAGAATTGCCTTTTAAAACTCACATGAGTTGCTAGACACAATTTAGAAGAAGGAAGAGTGTCATGGTAAGAGTATGCAATTTCTTTTACTTTGTCATAACTTGGAACTGAAGAAGAAAACCAGAGTTTTTAACACTAAATTTTCAGATCTTTGACAGCATGCAGGATTTTTCCCCATCACATGTATTGAAATGAAGCATTAAACTAAAACAACTTTTTCTCCACACCTCCTTCTTGCCCAGCTCAACTACATTCATAACTCCTATCTCCTCCCCATAGGTGTTGGTGGACAGGAGATGGAGGTTACAGTCGGTTCATAAAATGTCACCTCTGCTGCTCCTTCTTCCTCATGCTCTTCCCCTGCTCCAATGTGGGATCCTTCCCATGGGAAACATTACTACATGAACCATTTCAGCACGGGTCTTTCCCATGGGGTAAGTCCTTCAGGAGTGGACTGCTCCTGAAAGATTTCTCCACAGGTCACTGTTCCTGCCAGAAAGCCTGCTCCTGCATGGGCTCGTCTCCACAGAGCACAGCTCCTGCCAGGATCCTGCTCTAGCACAGGCTCCTCATGGGCTGCAGCTTCCTTTAGGGCATGTCCATGCTCTGGTGTGGAGTACTCCATGGGCTGCAGGTGGATACCTGCTCCTCTGGTGTCCTCCACAGACTGCAGGGTATCGACCTGCATCACCATGGTCTTCTCCATAGGCTGCAGGGGAATCTCCTCCAGCACCTGGATCACCTCCTCCCCTTCCTTCTGCATTGTCCTCATAGTCCATGTAGTTGTTTCACAGATTCTCACTCCACTGTCACAGCTGCTGCATGTTTTTTTTAATCCTTTCTTAAATACATTGTCACAGAGGTGCTACTGGTGCCAAAACTGATGGGCTCAGTTTTGGCCAGTGGTGGATCTGGCCACATGAGAACTAACTGTAGGAGTTTAACAGATACTTTGTTAAAGCAAATAAAATCTCAGTGTTTTCCCACTCATAAATTATTATCTGTTTGCATGTAATGCTACTGTTTCCATGTGAGTATTATTTCATATCTATTCACATTTATGACATATAAATCCCATTTTTATATATGAGCTACACTGGTATATCCAAAATACACTTTCTACCTTTAAATATTAAACGCTTGAGTAACCCCTATAAAATCAAAGGCTGAACCTTCGGCTTTTCCCCATCAGTTTTCTAATCCAAGTGAAGTCATGCATCCTATTTTAGGACTGAATTGGAAATTGGTCCAATATGGGAACTCTTGGCCCTATAACCATTAGGTGAAAATACCTATATAGAAATTTTATGGTCTTTTAACTGAGAGACAACAGCCTATTTGTTCTAGGTTTCAGACTTTTCACAGATATAATGACTACTCTTAACCATTAAGCTAATAATTTCTGAATTTGATTCTCTCTAGTATGGTGTATTAGTTGCCCACTGGCCTCACACAAAAAGTTACCTAGTGCTCTCTCAAAGTGAAAAGGCACTGTGTCAAAGACTGTGAAAAATAAATGCCACTTTCCTGAAAACCTTTAGTTAAACAATTTGACTTAGTGACATTTGCTCCAAACATTTATTTCCCCTTAAATTAATCTAACATTAAAATCTTGGGTAACCATACGGCTAGTCACATGATAATCTCTTAATAATATAAAATGTCTTTAAAAAATTAGACTCATTTATTTTTTTACTACTAGTAAGAGAAAACCATGAAGTAAGATGGCATGAGGTTTCACACAGAAACAGCCTCAGAAGGATAAAAAACAGTGCACTTGAAGAGTTAATACTTCCATAAACTTCAACACATTTCTCTATTCTACTAGAAAGTCAGTGGGTAACTCAGAGTTCTTTTCATCAATCAATATGGATAAACTCATCAACAGCCAAAATAAATTTCCAGTATTTTGTACTAAGTTAAATAAGAGAAAAAATCAAATGTTCCCATACGTATATCCTGACATTTAGTATGTTTTAAGAAATTGTAAATTTTTTTTGGCAGAGATTCATCCCATCATTTTTGAGGAAAACATTCAAAAAGGCATTTCAGTGGAAATTGGTTATTTTTGTAATATTTTCTCAACAAGATCTTATAAGAATTTCAAATGTAAGGAAAGCGGTTAAAGTTATTTAACAGCTGCAATACCAGAGAAGTGAGGGGCACATATACTTACATATACATATACTTACACAGGTTTGTTAGTTTTCTTTGTCTCCTTTGAGTGTTTTCATAAGCCAGTGCTTAGACTATCTAGGGACGAATTTATCATTCTTGAATTTGTTTAGAATTTTTCAAGCTCTTCAATTTTTTTTTCTATTTTTATAAATAAATTAAGTACATTTAAATTACCTGGTATTTAATTACTGGGAATTTATAAATCAAAATAAATCCTGTTTCCATTAGAAAAATGTATTGTTATAAATTCTCAATTAAAAAAAATATTATCTAGTGTGCCTGCTATTAAAGTCCTTCAGGCTTGTTACTGATCGATTCAGAGTAGGAGATAATCAGTGTTGGTCATATAACAGTAATTTTCCATTTCAGTTGCAAGGAACATGAATTTTATTTTGTTTTCCTATGGTCCATTTCTTTGGTCATACCAATGCCATGGTAGTGATTACTTAATGCCAAGCGAGCACAACAGTAAGGGACAAATATTGAAATATTTACTACAAGGATATTGACAAGATGCATAATGAATTTCTAAACTGCATTAGTCTTTTATCTGGTCATTCAGTTATTTACTTTGTCTTATTTTCTCATAATTTATGTCATGTTTTTAGCATGAAACCTTACAAAAAAATCTATTGGAATATGCAGGCAGATTTTAAATATAAAGCAGACAAATTGCTGAACTGATATTCCTAATGTGGCTGGAAATATTCATAATTAGTTTTCATTAGTCTAATTAAAATTGTTTTAATTTGGAATTTAATCACATATGCCATCATTTTAAACAAAGAATTAGTTACTGACAGAACAATTACTTTTTTTATGATCTTGTATTCCATAATGGTTAAGACTAAAATAATTCATTTTATACAGATAAACTATTTTCCTTTGATTTTATATATGGAATACTTACAAGATAGATGAGGAGCACACACCATTAATCTGTAGTATTTATGTTGAGGGAGATTTGTGAATTACAAGCTAAGTAACGTTTGCTGATATTAGCTAAGGTATGATTGAACAATATATTTCTGGAGGAAATGTACCCAAAAATCATTGCTCTTTGGATAAAAGCATGATAAAACAATTTCAATTCACAGGGTTTACTATAATATGTCATGACAAGCCTATTAAGAAGTGAAAAAATCTACAACTTATTAGTTTTTTATTTACATGTATAATTTCTCGGTGGAATTTGAGTACATAGAAATGGGAAGGGAAAGATTGAAAAATAAATTCATAAACCAATAATTTAACTAGATTTCTAGTCTATTTTCCATAATTTTTTGGAACTATTTTGTTGACCACAAGTTTACCTTTGACAGTTATGGTATACAAAGCCTTTTCTACAATAAAAAGTAACCAGTGGTACCTTATTGTTTCCAAGGTTTCTGGAAGTATTCTGGAAGCCCACACCAACTATATTCATTAAGGAGGGAATTCATGTATTACATGACCATTAAACCTACATTATGGAGAACTCTTTGTATAAATCTCTTTTTCTGACACAGTGAGAAACTCGTACCATATAGGATTCATTGAGAACTAATAAAAAAAATATACATAAGAATATTGGAATCATTGTTTTATACAAGGCACTCTGGAGAACATAAAAATATTTCCCACTGATACAGTTAAAAGTTTCTTAATTCTCTTAGAATACACTAAGTAGCTAGTAAGAGAAAAATAACTCTTCCCATTTGAATGAAAATGTCCAAAAGAACAAGAGTAGACATTTTAAAAATATATCATGTAAGTAAATTTAAAAAATTATGGAGTAAACACAGTGTCATTTTTGTTTGGCCAAGTCACAGTGATTTTGGGCAGTGAGTTAAATAATGATGGCTGGGTGAAACCACCACTATCTTGTTTAGGTCTGCCATGAAGAAAACTCAGGCGTGTAATTCCTCCTCCTGATCTCTCTGTTCATCAAATCCTACTGCGAAAATGTTGTTTTCCATCTCCTCCATGGGCCTAATAGTCTCCCACACTTTGGTATCAGGTGCACATCTTAGCTGAGAATATACTGTGAATATACTGAGAACAAAGTTCAGTTGCAGCCTTCCTGGGGCAACAAAATCCATCTCAGTAGATTTTTATAATCTCAAGGAGTCTGTTTCACTGTCTCAGAAACTTCCTTATAGCATACTAAATACCCATAAACATACTGCACTAAAATGAGTTCTCCTGTCTTTGTGCTGAGACATTTTAGAAAGGAATGACCAAAAAAACAGTTGCTCTAGACCTGAAAGAAAAATGGATTCTCATCAACATCACTGTTTTGGGTTTCATGTATTCTAAAAGAGTTCCTAATCCTGGAAGGACAGTATTCTTACCTTGAGATATCAAGGTATTTTTCAGGTGTGTATTAATGTGTTTTTTATTTATGATGTAAGAAAGCTATCTCAAATTTTCAGATAAGAAGGAAATAAAAAGGAAAAAATTCTAAAATCTTAAAATCTGGACTATATTCACCATGACCATTAGTTAACCCCATATGTGAGGGGACACATTTTTGCACAAGGAAACTAAAATAGAGAAGCTCAATTTCAAAGAGCAACACTAATACCAGGTAAACACAACTGAAAAAGAAAACAAACAAACAAAAAACCCTAAAACTATTCTATAAAATGCACAGAAAACTTAATTTAGCAATTCATGCTATTTTGGTCAATACATAATTATCCCCAGACCTCCCATTCTTCTACAGGTTCCACTTCAGCAAAGTTTCTTATAAGCAGGATCTGTATTTCTACATACTCCTCATTCTGACAGAAGGTAATTTTCAACATAATTTGTATTCAGACAAAATACATTGGTAGGAATGCTGGCTGTAGGCCAAGTGTACTATTTTGAGATACTTCTATTTGTAAAGTCTCCTATATTATAAATTAATTTTGTGTAGTTTGCAAGAAAGAGTGCTATTCTTCATTATATAGGTATAGAATTGTCTCAGCCAATAAACCAATTTCTCTGTAAATATTTTGAATGCAAATGGCCTCTAGCTGAAGGCTATTATCAGTCAGAATGCAGGAATTTATGTAAGCATTATATGATCATTACAAACACTGATTATGCCATTTGATATATTCTGATGGGCTGCTGCTCTCAGAATTCTGCTCCCATAGTCCCCAAAGTTGTCTGTGTTTTGGTCCCTATTACTGTCCTGTAATCCCACTAAAGCCAAGAGGCTAAACAGAATTTAATGTAAACATATACTCGTGTATATTAACACAATTTCCCATCAACATTCATCAGAATAACCTATTTTCAGTGGCTAACAATGGCACCAACTTATACTGTTAAGAGCAATATATGATAAACACTCAGATGGGGTTGAAATTCCTTTACTGTAAATATTTATTTCTCCTAAGATAAGTAAGTAAATAATCTATGTTTGTAGAGAGAGGCAGGGTAAGAGTTCACCATTATTATTTTAAACAACATGCATACACTGCCTATACATCATCTGAAACAGAGAGGAACAGCTCTCCATGATCAGTTGTTTTGGGTTTGCATGCCAGGTTCTGGTAGCAGGGTTAACTTCAGTGAGAAGTTGCCAGAACCTTCCCTGTGTCCAGCAGAGCCACAGTCAGGCAGTTGCAGGATGGACCCACCACTGGCCAAGGCTGAGCCCATCAACAATTATCTTGGGGTTAACAGATTTAAGAAGGGAAAAATTTGCTGCGCAGAAAGCAGGCAGAGATGAAGAATCTGTGTAAGAGTAACAAAATATGCTTAAAAATAAAGGCTATGACCAAGACCTGAAAGCAGGAGACAACGAGGCAGCACAGAGCCACAGATGAATGAAGGGGATGGTAGAGCTGCCAAACATGAAACTAAAACTGTATGGTTCAAAAGTCTAAGGCAAGAAGAGTGGGCAGGGGAGGGCAGTTGCACTGAAGTATTAAAAAAGAAAGAAGCAAAATCGAGCTGAAATCATCCAGCTAAGAAATGTGTTATGAAATGGAGGAGTAACAAAGGCATAATCAGAAAGTGTCATGAGGAGGTACTGGATTGAGACAAGCAGGAAGATCTGAGTCTAGGCAAATTGGAATGGCAAAGAGAGCATAAAGAGCTGGAGAAACAGGCAGACTTTGCCTTTTCTGGAGAGTATGCCCTCAGGAATTGAGGCTGGGACTGGACCTTGCCCCCCTCCACCTCCAGCCAGTGGAAGAGACTTGGACAGGAGCCTCTATGGTGACCTATTAATGAGTTACCTTATTGAATCATATTCTCTTCTGGGAATCATTAAAAACTGAGATCAAATTTCAGCAGTGAACCACATTCATAACTTAATGAATGATTTTTTTAGTACAATTTCATCCCTCTGTTGGCTATGAGTGCAATGTGTTCTGTATTGGTGTCCCCTACTTGCTGTACCTCCAAACCCCATCCTACAGAGACACAGTAAAAAATAGCGGAAAGTAGCAACCAGTGAGAGTGTAATTACTAGGAGAAAACACGTTTATAGAGACATGCTCCAAGGTAGAGAACAAAGGACAATGAAAAAGCTGGATTTTAGAGCAGTTAGGAGAAAATAGAGAATGCATATTGGAATGGAGTAAAAACTATGGGTTCTTCTACAAATTTTGCAACAAATCATTCTTTTGTATAATTTGAACTGGGGAAAGAATATGTAATTTATTTGTTGTGGTTTAAAACACAGCCCCATACAAGCTCCTATAGAGAAAATTAACTATATCCCACCCATAAGCTGCACACTCTTCCATCTTTTTCTTTATATTTTTTGAAATTTTGTTTCTATGTCACACTAGCATCCAGCAGGGTTAGAAGAAGAATAAGAGGAAAACGGTGTTAAGCTAGTTGTTTTGCTGTAGAACTGAAATTAAGGTGTGCAGAATACATATAAATTGTTCAAAGGAACTCAGAGGTTTCACTCAGGTTCATTTTTGGTAACTATTGAGAAGAGAAATGGGAAAATTTACAGAGTATGAGACTGATAGAATTAAAGATAATATAGAGTTGATGAGGAATGCTTAGGCATGACTTCTTGCTTCCATTTTTCTAATCACTTGAGTAGCCAGCGCATTCCTCCTTTAAATATTTAAAATTAAAAGTACCCCATATTTAAATATTTGATCATAATAGAACATATCAAATGATGACTTACTTTATATTGAACTATGAAAGAGCAAAAAATTTTTTTTCTGTTGTGGAAATTTGTTTAAATGAAAAACTAACAAAATTCACAGCCAAAATTTCGTTGCCATTGATCTCCACAAAAAAATATTTCACGTAATTTTTTAATTTTTGGAATTTATCAGCTAAACAAAGTCTCTATAACCAAGATGATATATTAAAAAAGCCCAAACTCACCAGTTGTGTCTCTACATTTTTCTTGAGGGGTTCAGTATTTCCTTATTTGAGTGTCCTCTTCTCAAGAATGTGATGCACAGTTTAAGACTGATTAACACTGAAATCAATATAGTTTTATCCACAGCCCTGTTTTATCATTTGTATGTGGCAGGAAATGTTCTTTTCTTTCCATGGCATTGTCTGTTGTGTGGGACATTCACTCCAGAGCTGGACTCAAGGTCTCTTCTAACTCAGAATATTCTCTGTAGCACAAAAAACAGCAGAGGGGAGAGGAAGAGTGCAGTGTGTCTTGTAAAAAAGCTGATAGTCGAGTGACTTCACTACAAGTGTAAACATCCAGGATGTGTTGTCTGTATTGCTTATAGAAGAAGCTGCAATACTATCATAATTCCAAACTGACTCTGGCTTTTTCCCTTTAAACCAAAATAATTACAGAGGTATTTCACCAATATTTAAAATACAACAATTTTTCGGATGTGCTTTTGCAACTTAAGAGATCCCAATTATCACGTGATTTAACTAGGCATAACACCATTGCAGGCAATAGGCTGTTTAATTTACATCACTGGAAGACCTGGTCCATTTTTTGTCTCTCTCAGTTTAAGATCAATTTGCATATACTGCAAGTATCAAACCTATTTATGCTTTGCCAAGCCTGACTTGAAGTTTACAAATGTTTTGTGAGTTTATACATATAGGTATACACATAAATGCATGCAGTTACAATTATCACTGTCTTATCTGGGGTGAAAAAAATCTCCAACAATTAAGGATTCAAGTTTCAGGAACAGAAGCAGTAAGATCAGGAGTCTATACATTTTTTTGTTATTATTGTCTTTGCCATATGCCGTATGACCTTTTTCTCAATTTCTTTCTATATTGGCTACACCTACAGTTGGCATGCAGGATCTTGACCTACTTTTGCAAAGATCCTGCTATCAAGCAAAAAAGTGTGTATCTCTGTGAAGAAAGAAATGGAAATAATTGAAATCATTTAGCAAAACATGGCAATGTAATATTCAAAAAGCTAAAATTATTTCCTTTTGCATTCTGCAACTCCAGCAGTTCTCTCATGGGCAGCACTTGTGTTTCTACTCTGGCCAGAGCAGCCAGGACTTTGTCATCTCAGGTTTCATTTATGGTTAATCTCCCTTTCCCCAGAGGCACATCCTTTGCTTTCAATTTGGTTAAACCCTCAGATAAGCCTCCCATCATAGACAAATAAATTAATTTCTGTTCACAGAACAAGCACTGCTTGCTGCCACTGTGTTGCTTGCAGTGTGTCAGTTAATTCATGGAGTAGTTCCTTTGTCTTTTGTTTTGGGGTTTTGTTTTCATCTTGCAATAATATTGGGCAGGGGCTGTTCATTACTGTGTATTCCTGCTTCCAATATATTGCTGCACACTGGTCCTTATGCACATGTGTAATAACTGTAATTTATAATCCCATTTGGCATTGAAAAGTACTCTCTACAGCTTACTGGTGTCTTGTCTCCTAATTCTCCATTTTTCTTTCATAGATACCACAGTTCTTGCTGTCTTATGTAACTTAAAACTTGTTATTCATAAGCAAAACCATATGGGAAAAAGGTTAAACATTAATGTTCTCAATAGTACAGTTACAATATTTCACTGACTCACCAAAGAAGCAATATTCCAAGTAACCTACAGATCCATTGCTGTAGAGAAGTTACTTCCCTTTTCACTCCAGAAGAATTTAATAAATCAAAACTCAACCATTTTTCTCTTTGAAGGTAAACAATCAGAAAATTAAGTATAAGAGTTTATAAGATGGATTTTTCCTTATAAGGCCAGTGTACTCTTCATGACTGACTAATATTACACATGATTTGCTTCTTAAAAGGAATAATATTCTCAAAGCATTTCTACAGGAATAGGAAATAACTTTTTATATCTTATGGTGATTTCCACAAGAGTCCTCTTTCCTTGGTACAAAAAAAACTTACAGCTCTCGAGTGCTGTTATTTCATTATAAATACTTGTAAGATTCTACCAGATCCTTATTATATTAACAGCTGCCTAAATATAAAATTATGCAATTACTTATATTACCATCTGATAGACACTTTCCAGACACAGAAAATTTCTACCTCTGGTACAAGGACTACATTTAATAAGCTTAGGAAATTAATGAAGACACAGAAAAAAAACTCCAAAGAGACTCAAAATATAAATCCTTTGTGGGTATAGCCATTGTCTTAAAAGTCTTTTCTTTTTTAAAGGACAATGTCTTTTAAAAGGACAAGCTTCTTGAAAGAACAGTCTGTGCACAGGGCTCAAAAGATAATTTTATATATTGTATATGATAGAATTACAGAAAAATGTATTTTCTTCATTACTTTTTGCAGTAATAAGAAGGGATTTTTTTACCTTTTGGATTTATTTTTTAATAGACAAAGTATGGAGAGATACTTAAGTGGTGAAATATTCCTGTGAAGGTAGGCAAGCCAGTAGGTTAAGGTAGAAAAGAATAAACAAAACTGAAAAGCACATGAGTTAGGCAAACATTGACAATGGAACTGAAATTTAGCAATAAAATTTCAAAAAATTAAAAAAAAATATATCCAAATAGTAAACCTAAAACAAAATTAATTCAAAGGATGAGAAAAGCATTCCTTCTAAGAAAGAGATACTCATGTTTGGAAAGCTAAGAAAGCTAGGATTTGTCAGGAATCAAAGTAGAATAAAAGCAAAAATCAAAAAAAAGCTTTTTTCTGTGGTTAAGAAAGAAAATATAAGCCCGTGAATTTTTGAGAGGTGCTGAAACTTTGATGACAGCACAAAAACTCCAGCCACTGAGAATTTTTTTTCATCAAATAGGTCTGAAAAACCACATTTCACTGATTTTCTGCAGTACAGGATTGTATACAGGGTTGTATATAATTATTCAATATACGGTATTCTTTCAGTTACAGAATCAAACAGAACAAATCAAACAAAATCAAGCCCTCAGAAGGAGTTGTGAAAGAGATAAAAACACAAAATATATTGATACTTTTAGGCAGACCACTTCAGATCTTTCTTCTTTTTCGGTT
>WBND01000236.1:687903-704668 GCA_013398595.1 Tychaedon coryphoeus | reverse complement strand
CAGTTTGAGATAGGGAAATTAGACGAAATTGATCCTTCCCCATGAAGAGTTTCAATGACTTAGAAAATTCCACTAAGAGCTGTTAAGTCCTTATCAGCTCTCCTGCCAAACCTTAACAGCAATATTCTCACTTTGTATTAAGCTATTGATTCCTCTGCATTGAAAGACTGGTAATGATCCCTATAATTATGAAGAAAGACTATCCTATTATTTTTGCCCAAAGAAAATATGAGAAAAGGCTTTCAGAGAATAACCTGGCTTCTGTACAAATCATCATTGATTTGTGTGTATTCAGAATATTTAATTTCTGAGATGATGCCTAGATTGCAAGAATAGGTCAACTTTGAATTGAACATGACAAAGTGTTTGTATAACTTTAATTATCTTTCTCATTTGAAGATAATGGTGCTCTCATAACACTTAGGAATGACGGTATCTTAAATTTGTTCAGTTGGTATGACTGAAGCATACTTGTTGGGGATTTTAAATTTTTGGGGGATAGCAGGATACAGTGTACTATGCTATGGATAGAAAAAAATAGAGAAACCTCTTGACATCGATTTTGGTCAAGAACAAGCCATGTAAGATGTGCTTCTGGAACAGGAAGTTTTAATGTTTAGGGGAAAGAGAAAAAGAGACCTCCAAATTAATATTAATCTAGTTTCCCTTCAATCAATAGGATCCTTACCCTAGTAAAGAATTAAGTGAAACATGTTCTAAATTCCAGCACAGTATACAGATCATTCCTGGGTAAAAATAAAAACCAAACAACCTCACAACAAAACTTATCCTCACCAAAAGCATCTCATCACTCCACTTCAGTCCTTTTACCAATTGCCAAAGCCAAATCCCATTTATGCATACTCCTTTTAATAAAATGTATAGTTAAACCAGAAGATACTAAAATTAAAGAACTGGTATCCATCAGCCTCAATAATTTTGAGTAAGATCTGTACACGAGTTCTCCATTTGCTATTTAACAGCATTTCCAACAGAATAAAGTGGTGTTGTTTGCTTTTTTCTTTCTTTTCCAAAAGTAAATAATATTTTATGAAGAGAAGACATATGAGAGAAAGAAAATCATAAAAATATGTTGTCAAAGGTTTTTTGCCACTGCTGAACAAAAAGTTCACAATTTTGGGATGTAATAAAAAAAGTCACAGGTACTAAACTGTCTTGTATGTTATTTTTGCTGGAAATATTTTATACATTTTGTTACTCTATGAATATTTTTGCGAAATTTTTTATCTCTTTGATGATGTGGTTTAGAACACTCTCTAAAAATTGTTTCAATTACATTTGGCTTCATTAAAACCCTGAGAGATGAAAATGGTGTAACCATCATTCCTGGAGGTATTTAAAAGACATGTGGATGTGGCATTTGGGGACATGATTTAGTGGTGGCCTTGCCAGTGCTGGGGGAATGGTTACCCTTGATGGTTTTAAGGGTCTTTTCCAACCTAAATCATTCTATGATAAGAAACACGACTAGATCATCCTCTTTATCTATGTATCAATGTATCTATAACTCTCTAAGGTATCAAAGAAATTTGTGTGTGTGTGTGTGTGTGAGAGAGAGAGAGAGAGAGAGAGAGAGAGTGAGATGGGTGCAATGATGAACAAAGCAGAATTCCAAGGAAAATACAGGATTTAACATGCCAGAGAAATTCCTGGCGCTGGAGTTTGCAAATCTTATAGCAAAATAAGAACCCACCACAGCACAAGGAAGACATTCCAGATAATGGCAGCACTAACACAGACAAAATATTTCCAGTAAATATGGAGAGAGTTTGTTTTAGCAGTGCCCCAGTGGAGATTTTGTTTCAAGCAGCCTCACAGCAGCAGTTTCAGGATTTAATAACCCAGAGCCAAAAGGAGAAGGAATCATATTAACCTTTCCTCAGCAATAAAAGCTGGACTAAAAGAATGTGCAGGTGCAACTTATTTGTAGATTTAACTTTTGGTTGTTTTGGATTTATTTTGTTTTGTCTGATAGAAAATATCAGTATCTAGTGCCCAAAGCAAAAAATATGTGAGTTCTAGTACTCTGTTTCAAATTATCAGTATGGATGCTTTGATATTTTTCTAATATTTTATGTCTGAAAATCATGTTCCTTCCCTTCTATCCCCAAAACAGTAAAACAAACCCTTACAGATAGTTATTACACCCTATTTCACAAAACTCCAAAAGCCAATTTACAATCTCTTTACAGGACAGTATCAAATCATACCTGTCAGCAACAGAACAGAGTTCCAGAACTCCTTCAGACACATCTGGTTAGTGTAGAGTGTCAAGATGGTCTTGACAAAAATGCACAACGTATTACAAAATTTTCATTTTAATTGTTAACTACCCTGCAATATTGATATTAAATAAATATAGATAAATAGCTGAAATTAAAATAGAGATGCTTCATGTTTTTTACAGGTTGACATGCAACATGGATAAAATTAAAGAGAATTTTTTTTGTCAAGGACAGAATAATAGAATGTACAGCTTACAACACTAATCATGCATTCCAGTTCTTGACATTACAGTTTGCTCAGCTACATACTCTTCAAAACAATTTTGTATAAAAGTAAACAGCATGGTGGCTCCTTGAAATTTTTAACCAATGTCCTTCATAATTTATGCACATTTTTGGAAGTGGAAAGATATAGTACTGTGATTATTTTTATAAAGCTTGTAATAGAGAAGAACTGACTAACATGGATCCAGATTTCATTTTGAAACACACAGCAGATCACCTCAACATGTAATTGATTCAGTTAAAGGGATCCATGAGCTAAAGTCATTAAGGATATATACTATATCCTCACTTTCCAAATTAGTTTTACATATATGTATTTGAGATTATAATTTTCTGCAGACTTCCTTATTTTTCATGGTGGACTTCACCTAAATGACAATTAATTTTATACAACAAGAATGGATAAACAATATTTAGTTTAGAAAATAATTAAAAGAATCAAAATATAGTAATTTGAAAGAATGGAAGACATTATCTTTTAGGGGCTTTTTTCCTATTATTCTCATTCTGTATCTGTCAGAAACTGTATTCCACATCTAGCCTTTGGGAGGTTGAGAGGAATCTCTAATAGTCTTGAACAAAGTTCAAAGAGGAAAGAAATGTTTTGCAAATGGCATATTCATAATAATCTCTCTAAGTCAAATTTCTATAAATTGCTGTTGTCATCGCATATCTGATTCTCATTTTTTTTAGATGATCAGCTGAAATCTTGACAACAGAATGAAAAACTTCCCCCACATTAAAATTCCTCCAACATTAAAATCAACTCTGTAACTCCAAGAATATTAGGAAATCTTTAGTCATTCAAGGTGCTATCTGATTAATATCCTGGCCAGATTAAATAATTTATTTCAAACTCTACTTGTCACTGTACTAATTACTTCCTTTAAATCATGGAGATCAAAAATAATACAGCTATAAATGTACCTGTATTACAAAATACAAAGAATTTAATGAAAATCATAGAAACTTTAAAAGGAAGAAGAAAATGCTTGACCTTTCAGCTCATATTTTTGATAATGTAATTCAATTTCTTTTCATAAGCACAATTTGGCTTCAGTTACAGCAAGGATTTGAATACCATGTAGTATCTCCAATTTAAGTGTAAGACAGGGGAAAAACAGTAATTTGGCACATACTTTTTTAAAAGTAAGTTTCTTTAAAAGTCATGAATTCAGGAGGCAGAGAAAATAGAAGTTAAAGTATTTGCAAGCACACAGTGCCCTAGTTTTGAAGCTTGTTTAGAAATCTTCACAAAATATTGTAGTCAAAGGAAAGGCATTACCGTGTATTGCAGGTAATTTTTTTTTATTTCTCCATTATCAATTTTTATAATTTGAAAATAAAAATATAGTGTTCCAAAAAGGTTTCAAGAAACACAAACTAGTACCTTAGTCCTTAATAGATTATTCTTTTCTGTTAAAACAACCACCCACCCACATACACTTCCTTGGAAAGCCAATGATTCCTCTTTGTCTTGAAATCAGGATACACAGATCACCCTGAAATCTTATTCAAAATTAGCTAATTATGTGCTGCCATAACATCCTGCCAGACATTGCCTTCAAAAAAGTGTGTGAGGAAGGCAGTAAAAAAAGGCAATTGAAGGCAACCTCTAGCCAATGAAAACACCCATTTCCATCTTCTCGTAAGAGTGAGCACCCAGTTCAAGATTCTTCATATATTTATGAAAAGCAAAAATCAGTACTGTGATATATTAGCACATCTTGTGACATAGGCCAAAAATATCAAAATAGAAATATTTCTCTCAGTATTAGGCAGATTTCTAATATTTACCCCAGCAAAACACCATTAATATTTATGTTGTGCTTTGGTTAACTATTTAACTTTACTGTCTGTGATGAAACTACATTTACAAGAGGTGTCTGCTGGTTACTTAACCAAGTATTTTCAAATTGCTTTGTGATTTTTGTATGACAAGTGCAATTTTTGAGTAATGCAATAAAGTGATAACATTAGATTTGTCTCTGTTCTCACCTCTGGAAAAAAAAATCTGAAGATGTATCTTCCTTTGCCTTTCATCATGGTTTTCAGAGGTAAAGTTTTCAGGATTATGAGTATCAGGTAAACATACAGCCACTGCACAAGAGAACACAAAAGCAATGTATCTTTTCAGTTGCTATTAAAATAGGATTTGTTTAGCTTCATAAACATACTTGTATCTATACAGTATTTTTTTGCCTCAGTAATCACTGCAAAGTATCTCTACAGCATTTTCTTCCATGTCCATTTAATGATTATTATTTTTTACATTGTGTGCAACAAATAAATGGAAAAGGTAGAGTTCTAAGCTTTTTATACTCTACAGTTTACATGCATGAGAGGCCTATCCTCACAATTTTGCCAATCAACCAGTGTTTAAACTCTGAATTTATCTTAAGGCAAATGTGCAGTGTGTTAAATAATAAATAGCATTTTTAATTCCTCAGTATTCAACTTTGTTCCAAATTTTAGCCTCATTTCATTCTATTTACCATAGATTATGTGGACAGATTATTTTCCAGTTTTATCTGCAAACACAAAAATTCTTCAAGTTGGATTATATTCATATACAGTGGCAAAGTTAAAATCAGCTTGGATATCAGTCCTAAAAAGCCAAGAATTTTTATCAAGGAACTTACAGACAAAAGAAATTATAACTCTTTTGTAACTTCTTTTCAAGATAACATGTGCGGAATATTGATAAATCAGTACTTTTCCATCTTATCTGCACGTGAATTAAGCTGTGTGAATCCAAAGAAGTCAAGTAATATAAACAGAAATTGTAAAAACCAAACAAGCATGCAGGATGTACAATCAATGAAGTAAACTGCTATAAAAACAAAGGCCTTATAACCAAGAAAAAGAACACTTTTTTTCCCCAAAGTACTCAGAAGTGATCACCTGCAGGAAGAGTGTATCTCATCTCGTAATTGATCTCGTGTATCTTCAGGTCTATGGTCATATCAAATGCCACTTTTAGAATTTTATTCCAAATATGCTTAATTTTATTTAAAAATTCCATCTTCATTGACAAGCATCTCCACAACTAAGAATGCTGGCAATTGCAAGGTAAGTATTAACCAGAAAACTTTGAGCCACTTTCATCTCACAGGAATCTTGTATTAGGATACATAGGCTTAAGGGAAAATGCTTTTACTGTGGAGTCTTGCTATGAAGAGTCAATTCACACTGATGAACATCTAATGGGTAACAGCAGAAGGAGATATGGGACCACTTAAGGAACACAGAGGCCAATCTCTGTCTTCACTGCTGCTGCCACAACCCCAAAAATACCACCAGGCTTTAGAAAAGGCTTGTTTGGGCTATTACTGGTAGGATGTGAAATTTCTCCATTTAGTTCATTGCTTCCCAAGGCAGTCAATATATTGCTACATAAATTTCATGTTCTACAAAATGTAAGGACTTTTCTGGTTGTTCACATACACAGGCTGGATAGACTGTCTCCTGCTACACGTGAGCTGCAGCTTACAACTTGTATTTCTGTGAGCAGCAGAGAAAGAAAAAGCTGAGAGACTCTTGTACCACCACTTTCTGTGCTACTGCTTTTCCAGGAAAGTGTGTGTGCATTGCAGAATCACTTTCCTCAAACTGAATTTAATCTTCTTTTTTATTATTTTTTTCTTTTTTTTTGAGAAATAAACAGAGAAGGAAAGGAAACAGACTTATAAAACAAAAGCAAGAAAATAAATAACTTCTAAATGCCTTTTCCTTCCTCAACTCCTTTCTTTTTTTTTTTTTTCATTAATAAGTTGCTTAATTAAACTTTTTCTTTGTTCTCTGCACAGCCATTTTGTTGGTAGGACTCTTTTAGAATTAAGATTTACTTCAGACAAGAGGAGAGCGAGGCTGGCAGCAATATTGTAATTCTGTGTCGAAACGACAGAAGACATTGCTTCCATGATTAAACAGACCAAATTTCAATACCTGTTTACACAGACACTTTCATTACACATTGGAGAAATTTGGTTCCCTATGTCCATAGGAACAAACGTCATCTTCTGCATATGGAAAAGTTCATACTTCCCAAAGAGCAGCTATCAGGTTCATCCATCCCCTGTTAAATTAAAGCTCTCACAGACAAGAACAAAGTGTTAATACAGTGAAGAAAGAGCTTTAGGAAAAGGTTTTGATAGGAAGGTGGAGGAAAGGGAGAAACCTCTCCTTGTAATATTATTTTGGGCAGAAATAAAAAAATTCACTCGGGATATTGAAATAAGTCAAGAGTGTAGGCACAGACTTGGCAAACATCACTATGCTAAAAGGCCAATACAACAAATAATTAGCTAGAAATCAGCAGTCAGAGTCTTTAAGGGAAAAGAAGTACTTAATTTTCTTATTCCATTAATAAACTGTGATCATATTTTTGCAGTTTTCCTGCTCCATAAGAGGGGACACTACAGAACCATGGACATCTCCAGACATGGAATCATCCCTACTGATTCATGTAAGTTACTGCAAAGCTGGTTTTATATGCTAATGTTCTTAGTACATTCCAAAAAAACAGTAGTATTAGGCTTAGTTTTTTATGATTTTACCATTTTCAACCTAAGATGTTGTTCCATAGATTTCCTCTTTTAACACAAAAAACAATCATCTATGTAGTATATCAAAGTCAACATGCTGTTCCTTAGGTCAGTACAATTCTGACAACAATTAAGTAACAATAATGTTGGCTTTTTCATTGTCTGTTATTTTTACTAAGTAACATATTCAGAGGGCATTTATTACATTTAAATTCATTGGCTCAAAATACTCTCTAGAGACTGATATTTAAAATAATATACGTTTCCTATGAACAATTGAAAAGAAACACTGCCCTCTTCTGTCAAACCTGTATGAAGTTCCATAAAGACTTGCTTTAATTTGGAAAACCAAACTGAATAAGAACACATTAAAATGCTATTTTTCATAGAAATAAGACTGCAATGTGCATTGCAATGTGTAATGTTCAAATAATATGTTTGAAAATGTTAGTTGTTTTTTTTGTTCTTTCTACACCATCACTAAAATTTCTCTTTTCCCCAGTTCAAAACAACATTTAAGAGCCCCTAAAATGGAGATATTTTCTGTGTGAATAGATTTGCTTATTATTGAAATTTCACAAACCCAATTTCTAATTTTTCCTCCTTTAGAGATTTATATATTGTCATCTCTGTATTGTCATGTTATTTTGGCACCTTTATTCATTTACCTACATTTTCTAATATTTTGTTTTTTCAGAGCAGAAGAAGAGTACTTAATATCTGGTTCAAATCTAATAGCTTTACCAACATTTGAAAATTGAGCAATATTAATTTTTCAATAAAAAGCAATATTTAATTTTTAGGACAGTATCCTTCACCCAGCCTGTCTCGAATATTTACTGTCTAAAGTGTGCTTCTGACACTAAAATAGAAAATTTAATCTGTGGGCCCTAGATCATTTCACTAACCTAGTTATCATCAAAGTGATCAACACAGAGAGTAACAAACATCCTCACTACTTTTGCCAAGGAAAACAAATTTACAAAATAGTTTTACACATAAAATTCTGTGCCTAAGGTACCTCTTAAAAAAAATGTGAAAGATAAGATAATAAGGAAAAAATTAGTTAGGTTTCACAAGCATTTATAAACTAAAATTAAACCCTTTTAAGGTATTTTACATATAATGTTTTCCTCTAAAGTGATTTCACCACATTATTGAATTAAGATATTTTCGATGTCATTTGTATCCCATTCCTTCCAAAACTTTGAATTTAACTTTACTTAGTAAAACCTTTGAGACATAACTCTTTGTTTCAAGATATTTGAACAAACCACTCCTCTGCTTCCAAAAGTTATTTGTCATGAACTGGACCTTTCTGCTGATGTACACAAATATTTTCAGCTTCAGGATAAAATTTTAAAAATTTAAATTGAATGTAACATACACTAAGTTCTGTGCTGAAATATTTTAAAATTATATAAAGGCATCATAAGAAAAATTTCAAAATAAACCCCTCACCTTAGATCATCTTTTCAGTAATGGTTAATATTCATGCTGTAATTATGAATTTTATCTCCTTTTTAAAACATGATAAGCAAATGTCATTAACTGAACGTCCATTTAAGTACATAGCTTCAAACTGGTGTAATATGAGCCCACAGAAAACTTATTTCAAATGTGTTTGGTTTTTAGTCTCATGTCTACTTCCAGAAGTTTTTAGATAAGTAATTTCAACTTACCTAAAGCAGATGAAAAAAAGTGATAGAAATTTCCTCCTACATTTTTGTCTCTATATAATAGTAAAAAAAAGCAGTATCTTTTGGTTGCTTCCAAGCCCCCTGCAGGTTGCAGATTACAGACTTTCAGAGAACTCGACAGAGAATAAATATAGGACAAAGGGCATCTTATTTTTCTGGTTTTCTCTTGCTGTTCTCAGCAGGTAGTGGGACTTTACCTCTTGTAGTTTCCTACTGACATTCAATGCTGGATCTAAACACTCCTTCCCTCCAGCTGCATAACAGGATTATAGTGTTACAGAGCATCATAAGAGTTTGGAAAACAATCCTGAAAATAATTGCATGTAATGTTTAAAGGTTTCTGAAGTAGAAAACCAAGAGTATTCCAGTCAATATTTCCAGTGAAAAAGTGTCATCTTTCACATAGTGCATGTCAGCATTTTTAAGCTTTAAAAAATTTTAGAATTGTAATTTTATGAAAAGTTATTCTTTTAAACATACTCCATGAGGAATATATTTGGATCCAAAAGAAGTCGAGGAGAAAAACAAAAAAAAATATAGACTAGGAAGTCATAACAGAGGAAGGACAAATATACATATTTAGACAATGCAAATTTTTTTAGACAAGCTTTCATGAATAAAGAGTGTGGAATTGTAATACTTGCTAGTAATAAGTAATAAAATAAATGGATTTAAAACAACCAGAAAAATATGCATATGGTCAGAGAAATAGGGAAAGCTAATATTGAAACTGTGAGACGAGACAGCTGCCAGTAAATTCAAAAAGCCTTAGATTCCAAGATGAAAAACCATTTAGATATTTGAGGGATTAGAGAACTATAGGAATTTCAATAGATAGTTAGGGATTTAAAAAAAAACCACCCAAAACAAAAACAAATAATTATGCTTCCAGGTTAAAAAAGCAAGCAAACACGGGTATGTCCAACTTCTATTATTTAACCAAATCCTATCCATCGTAGGGAATGCCAGTGTAGGGTAAAAAAAAGTGCATGAAAGTTAGGCACAAGAAACCCTCAAAAACCAACCAAACAAAGAAACAACATCAACAAAAAAACCCAAAAACAAACAAATAAACAAACACCAGAAACAACAACAAAAACAAGAACAACAACAAAAAAAAAACCAAACAAACAAACAAAAAAAAAAAAACAGAACAAGAGATCATGCCCTTGTCAGATTTAATAAAATGCCTCCTATGAGTTTCAGTAAGATCACTCTCCAGTGTGATAAGATTTGAGGTGTGATTGAAGTTTTTGTTGTTTCCCTGCTCTTAAATGTCAGGCTAAGGCAACAGAGAGGCCTTTTTTTTGCTCTTTTACTTCACTACTCTCTCTTCCCCCACTGTGTCTTTCAAAATGAAATTTTACTAATAGCATAGCTGAAGAGAACATGTGTTGCTTGTTTTTGTGTTCAGACAAAATAAAAGTAATTCTTGTTTTCTTCAGTTTACTGAGAGACTGTCATATACAAATTACCCTCGAGGAAAGATGATAAAAAGATAATCAGAATAATTGCAAAATAATAAGCAGTGCATGCACTGCAAATACATATGCAAAATAGCTGAATTTTTTCCACAAGATAAAAGCAAATAATCAATAGCTAAAATTTTCAACTTAAAAATCTAAACTTCAACCTCCCACTGAGATGGAAAGGTAGGAGGAAAGTATGTTTGTGATTAGACTGTTTTAAGTAAGTTGTTCCAATTTTCTTAATCTATACTTCATAGATTAAAATTATTTTTATGGCTTTTAGAAGCAGAGACAATCTGAATATGAAGTTTTACAATACATATAATTAATCAATAGGAAATGGCTTTGTGCAACATTTTGCTTGTTTACAAGCTGTTCTTGTAATAGTTCCACAGACTGAAAAGAAACAAACATCTCCTGGTGACCCTCAAGTAGCAAAAATTTTCTGGACTAAAATTTTGTAAGTAAATATGCAGTTTGGGAATAAGTACAGCCTCTTTCCTCTCATGCTTTGAAGGCTTGGCTGAAAATCTTTCTATGGTTTTCAAAGCATTTTCTTGTCAAAGATGGTGAATGATACTAAAAAGGTGAGACGTGCCTCAGGTATGACTGTGTCCTCCAGTTCCCTTGTGGAGGGGGCTTTATTCTCACCAAGATGCCTTTTAGACTATCACAATTAGGTTTAAAAGCAATTTGACTTCATAAATCAAAAATATTATTTCAAATAAACTTCCAGAGGCACCATGGTGCAATTAACAGGGTTCCAGACTGGGACACACAGACCAGTTCAGTTCTGGTTTTGCTATTGGCCTGATGGGTAACCTTGAGCAAGACACTCCACATCTCTGTTTTCCTGTTAATCTTTTAATCTATTTATACTGTAAGGGCTTGAGGAGGGCATTGTCCCTTGCTTTGTGTTTGTATGGTGTTTAGCACAGTAGGACCTGCTGTAATCTGCTGCTGATGTAATTCATAAAATTAAACAGCTAATACAAAAAGCAAATAGTCTGATCTAAAAGGATCAGATGCAAAGGATTATCAGGTTTTATTATGCCATGAGATTCAAACCAGACATTTTATAGGCAAAGTTAAACTCATCTGCAAATGAATTTACAAATGTGCAGTCTTCTAATGACCATACTATTAAAATAAAAAATAAAATCATAAAAAACAGTGTGATGCTTGCTCATTCCCTTTTTTGTTCTTATCTAACAAACCAAGAGATTTACTCTTTCTCTGGCTCAATCACCAACCTAGAAAAATAAAAGTGGAACCTGAAGACCAATTTAGATTCTTTGTGTTTAAAAGAGAATCAATACAGTTAACAACTGTATTTTCAGTACACTTTGATGCAGTCTACCACTGGTAATCATGCTAGAGCTAGAAAATTAATTGGGGATCTTGCCATAACAACCCTGTGTTACTGATAGAGAGGATCCAATTATTCCTTTGAATCCACACACACCATCTCTGCAAGGGTATGCAAGGAAAGCTGTTGGCCCACATGACAGAAATATATTGGCAGTGACAGGCTGCCAATTTTTATATATAGGCAAGCCACTTTTCTCACATATCCACAGATAAAATTAGTATTCTCAACACCATATAGCACAGGATGAATGTCAATGATTGCAGAGAAGTCCCTCAGGTTAGGCTTGCTTCAAGCAGAAGGCTCACAAATCATTCCCAACATACCTTCAAAGTCTGACTGCCTAATTGCAAGTATGAAGCAACACTATAAAACAGACCAGGCAAGAAAACTGTATGTAAAACTATATAAATGTGTTTATTCAGCAAAATTTTTTTTTATTTTTGATATTCTTTCGTCAGGGTACAGAAATGCTACCAATTTGTTCAATGCTGCAGTCTTCTCTGAAGTATCTATTCTTGCCCAAGACAACTAGTATTTCTACTCAATTTGTAACAAAACCAAAGATGAGCTAGATTGAGTAGACTAAATGGCCCAACGAAATGAAAAAGTACTTACTGAAAAACAAAAGAACAAAAAGGATAACAAATAACATATTTCAGGATTACAAAATCAATTTCTAGGAATTCAGCTCCTTTTCTGCAAAGCCACTTTTCAGTCACTTGGCTGCAGCATATACATGGAGCTGTTCTTTACAGTAGAGGAAACTAAACACATTAAGCCTTTTGTCATACATGGAATAAGTGCTGTGAATTTCTAATATATATATATGTTCTTAAACCAGGCAAGTTGTCTCTTTCAAATGTAGCAAAATTACAGAATCACAGAATGTGCTGAGTTGGAAAAGGCCCTCGAGGATCATCAAGTGCAACTCCTGGCCCTGCACCATCCCCAAGGATCCCCCACATGCCTGAGATCATTGTCCAAAAACTTTTGAACTCCATCAGGCTGGTGCTGCCACCACTGCCCTGGGGAGCTTGTTCTAGTGCCCACCCACCCTCTGGGTGAAGAATCTTTTTTTAATATCTAACCCAAACCTCATATTTTTGTGAATAGTAAAAAAAGAAACCAAAACTTTGTGGGTGTCCACCTGGTGACATATATAAGCTAACTTAGACAGCCAGAAGTAGAAAACCTCATAGTAATCAAACCTTTATGAGATCCACAATGCCATTTTTTCCAAGATAGAAAAATTATTAGCTTCACTGTGTTGGATACTTTGGGACCTGATATCTATTAGAGTTTTTAAATCCTCTTAGGGTTTCTAAAATGAATACCTACTTTTCCATTATTGCCACCAGAAAACAGACTTTAAGCGTTGTTTTTACACAGCTTTAATTGTTTGAAATGGTAAGTTTCTTTCTTTCTTTCCTCTAGAGTTTCACATTTATCCACAGCTAGCTTCTTTCAGCTTCGCCATCATCATGACAGCAATACATAGTCACTTCATGAAGATAAGATTTGTTTTTTAGCCAAACAAATTATTTGTTACTGGTGGAAACTCTTCCCCAAAGGAACAAAAATGAAATTAGTTTTTTCCTGCTTGCATGAGGCTTTTTGTGATTTTATCCATTCTTGAGCAGTAACTGTTTGAAGGAATAAATGTTATTCTGCTAAACTTTATAAACTTTCTCACTGCAGGTATCTTGCAGGCTAAGACTGGGATATGTTTTACAAGTTTTAGATCATTTTGGAGTCAAAACTTTTACTTTGTGTAAGTTCTATATTTATAAACGTGCATTTACTGAAAAACGTTATAGGAAGAGTATTAAAACACATTTTTAAACACAGAAACAAGATAGTCACCTCCATGTAGAAGCACTACAACAGAGTCTATATTTCTATGCTTTAATTTCATAAAATATAAGTACACTAAGGTCTGGCAAAAATCCTTTTGCATGAAATTCTGACGTTATTAGAGTTTAAATTTTTTTTTCTCTATGAAACAGATTTCATACACCTACTGCATGGATTTTATTTATTACAGTAAATTTATTTATATACAAAATAGTTTGAAGATCAGGCCATTAAGAAAGGATTTACCACAACTTATTCAATTATTCAAGCTAGAAATTTATTTTGGTGCAATAATCTCAGCTTGTGTCTATTTCACATCAGGTAGCTCAACTCGTACAGGATCAGTATGGAATTGAAAGGGAAAAACCTCTCTGTTTAAACTTAGTGATTCCAGATGTTCTAAGAACAGGGAGCACAAACAGTCTGAAGTATTAGAATGTTATTATTTTGTAGCATATTATCATAACCCTAAGGAAAATAGTCACCAAAAAAAGCATATTCATGGTAAATAAATAATTGATTATTCATACTAAATTTTATATTTTTGAACTCAGGCTGGAATTTGAGTTGAAAGCATTACATAGCACTATAAGTGCTATACTTCCTGATAAGTAAATAATCAGTACATCTTCAAAATAAACCCCTTAAAAAAAAAGTTATTCTTTATGATAATAAAACAATTGTGCACACCCAAAAATATTCCAAAAAATCATGGCTAAACTTCAGAACAGCATCTCTGCAGTTGGGTACCTATACACTTTGAGCATTTGACTTTTAACCTGTCATTAGTTTATTCCATCTTCCCCACCGTGGAAAACAACAAGATGCTTATAAAATTTCCATCAGCAGCACTGAACTCATTCCCTTCCCCTCTACCTCCCTCATGATTTGTCTGATTTAACTGCAGTGGAAAGTTCCATAAGATCATTAAACCCCTGTAGCTCCTAGTATCCTTCAAATACCAAAGTTCCATGGATCAGTAAAAAAGTAACCCATTATCCTCAACTTCTCTTCTACTCATTGCTCTTGCTTTTGACGTTGCTAGGATGATGGAAAATATTTTTCCTGCCCAAAATCACCTTTTTGTACCTGTCACTGAAAGTTTTATGAAGCCATCTATTGCCATCAGTTCATGGCAGAGAAAGAGAACTGACTCAAATAATGTGATTTGGGTCATGAAACATCTGCAAAATGGTCACATTATTCCCACTTCATGTTCAGAATTCCATCTGTTTAATTTTCTTAGAAGAAATGGCAGCGAGTATTATTTGGTTGTTTTTACTACTATTACCTATTTTGTGAAGGCTATATAAACTTCAAACTGAACAACTACACTATAAAGTAGCAAGTCCAGGTCTTTTTATAGGCAG
This sequence comes from Tychaedon coryphoeus, assembly GCA_013398595.1. Lineage (NCBI taxonomy): Eukaryota > Metazoa > Chordata > Aves > Passeriformes > Muscicapidae > Tychaedon > Tychaedon coryphoeus. The sequence goes on along the minus strand of WBND01000236.1, from coordinate 689,825 downwards.
ATCTGTGAAGGAGAACTTTGTTCAGACTAAACTAGATGGAGAATAATTTCAGTTGTATAGGAACAACATTTAGCAGCTAAAACTGTACAACTTCTTCCCATCATCTCTGTATGATCACTTCCCATCATACCTCTTATAAGGGGAATATTGTAGAGTTAATGTGAAATATTTTCCAAGGCATTTAAATTTGGAAGTTCTCTAGTACAAAGAGAATTCCTTAGCCATATCACATTTACTGTCTTTTAAGTGAGATTGAAGAAATCTAAAAATCATAAGATGAAGCTCTACAAGAATTCTCAGAACTATATATTCATATAGATGAAAAATATATAAATTTTTCATACATACATATCTGTGTGTTTGTGCATGCAGATGCAAAATTTCTCATTTTCTCTGGGCTTGAAAATGCATACATGGGGTGGGCAGCTGCTTTCAAAAGGGCTCTTGACATAAGAGTATCAAATTCAGACCCTGTCACAATAGAAACCTCCAAAATAATTTTGCTCTGCATCATAGTGCTGCTTTTTTAAGAGTACACACAGAGAAAACATCAGACTTCTCAAATATAGACTATCATTCTTCCTTTTAAAAGTGGACCTAAGCTGCAAAATCTGAATATAAATGATCTAATAAATTTCAAAATATTAGATCTGAAAAGGCAAGGATGTCACTTCATTCATATGAATGTTTTAGTAGGTGGGAAGATGAGACAGACCTCATAAAACAGTACTTTCTTTGTACTGATCCCCTTTGATAACATTATTAAAGAAAGCATGTGGGTTTTCTTTAGTAAAAGCCAACAGCAATAAATTATCACTCTTTTATTAATAAAACTGCAAGCATTTTTCTTTTTTCTGGAAAGAACAAAAATTAAGGACCAGATCAAAATATTTTAAAAGATAATAATTAGAAATGAGGAAAAAATACGTGCTACTGCTGCAACCTTGTAGTGGAGACTTTTTCCTCTCTTTAACAAGACCATCATCCTTGCTTCATCTTTCAGAAAATCAAAGAGGCAAAATGCACAAACACATATGAGAATCGTCATGCCAACTAGATAAAGTTATTCAAGTGTCTTTAACATGGTAGAAAAATTCAGATAAAAATTCATCTTCTCATTCCTTCATTTTTCCACATCAGGGTCCAATTCTCTCTGACCAAGTTCTTTGACATGTTCCATGCAGGGAGCGTGTAACATTTAAAATCAAATTTTCTTATTTGAAGATATTTGGTATTCTATGAGATTTATGGTTTAGCAGAGTTATTAAAAAAAAATGAAGACATAATAAAAATGTAAGTTACATAGAAAAAAAATAGCAATTCCAGCACACAATTCAATCATAATACCAACATGATTCCCAGTAACATGATAATTTGCCATGACACTGGGTGTTTCCAATCTCCAGAAAGGAATAAGGGGGTTGAAGCCAGTCACATCTGTTACACTCTCCAAAATTATTTTGTTACTTATCTAGTTTTAGAGAGATTTTCTTGTCTCCAACCATAATAAGAAACCTCATCACAAACTGCTTGGAGCTCTTTACACAAGTAATAAGAAACACTGCTCACACGCCCACATCTGAAAGCCAGATTTCCCTACAGAGTTTGTGAAGGACTGTAGAAGTCTAAGCCCATATATTAAGAAAATAATAGCTACACAGAGAAAGAGACTCAATACTAATGTCATCAAATAAGTTGGCTTTTGCTGTGGATACATGTTGCAAATACATCATCTTACACAGTTGACTGAAAGATTTCTCTATGATTTCTCTTCTCATAGACAAGCTTCAAATCTCTGTTTATTTTTGCTGCCTTTAGTTTCTGCCACTATTACATGTTCTGACAAAAGCATATTAAAAATTACCGTTGGGCAGCACAATATTAAGAAGCTCTGTGAAGGACCTGGAGGTCCTGGTGGACAA
>WBND01000236.1:666426-687458 GCA_013398595.1 Tychaedon coryphoeus | reverse complement strand
CCCAGAGAGGGTGTGGAGTCTCCCTCACTGGAGATGTTTCTGGACACAATCCTGTGCCTTGTGCTCTGCAATGGCCCTGTCTGAGCAGATTAGGACTGGATGACCCACTGTGGTCCCTTCCAACCTGACCCCTTCTGGCACCTATTTGGCACCTATTTGATCTTATCTGATGGTCAATACATTGGTAGAGGGTTTTTTTCAGCCTGTATGAAACCATCAAAATTTTCTGATAATAGGTTCCAAATACTTTGTTTAATAGAAGAAAAAATGCTCAGGGCTAACTGGCTGTTAATTGCACCTGAGATACTGACATCTTCAGGGGACAAAACACAGAATACAATATTAAAATCAGTAGGAAAAACCAATCAAGAAAACCTCACAAGCTGTGTAACAATCTTATGTAGAAGTTGCGTATAAAAATAGGCAATCCTATAGGCAAGAGGCTGCCAAAATACAAAATTATTCAAAAGTAAATTAACCTTTTTCATTAATTCCTAGGAGTAACAGAGAATATTTAAAATCCTCAGAATTAACAGACTGACAGAGAATTTTCATGTTATAGAGAAGTATTGCTGTGTAAATGACCTAGTGAAAGGCAAGAGACTGTATCCTGAACTCTCATCTTTTATCTCCGTAAAAGTCTTGACATGCAGACAGATTTGCAAGACTGGTATAGTGACATAACAATATATTTCTCATTAGAGCACTTGTTCACCACTTGGCTTTTGTAACTCTCCCAAGATGTTTTGCACAGTACACATAACAAGCTTTAAAGGGCTCATAATATCCATCATTGGTATTTTACATGGTACAGTGCTAGTAGAACATTGTTGTTATGCATATTAGAGATTCAATATCATACTTGATGTCTTTAATGTTAAAAGAATTAGAGGCAAAGGCTACTTTACTGCAGCTTGGAGAATAACTTTTTATTTCAAGTACTTAAATTTGTCATCCTTTTTCAAGCACACATACCAGCTTCTCTCCCAATGGTGTAAACTTTAGTTTAAGATCCAAACTTCAGTTTGTAATGCAAACTACAACATAGATTATTTTTTACATTTGAGAAGTAAAAATCTGGCAGAGTTAAACTCAAATAATATCTCAGCCCCATTTTTCCTATGCAAAATCTATCACCATTCTATTAAAAACCTATGTTTCTGTGATATCACCAAATCCAGAAGAATATGTGCCAATGGGGTAGGCACGTATCTTACTGTTTCAGCCTGCCAGTCATTTAACAATGGGTAAATCATTAGTTACACCCTTCTGTATATTACTCCTTGAGGCACTAAATGCACTTTTTTTTTAATGGAAGAATATATACAAAAAAATAATTCAAAATTTAAAAATACCCATTACACATCACTGTCTTGATATATCAAAATGCTGTTCATAGGAGAGCACTTTTGACTTATTCTTTTGTTCTTCTCCAGCCTTTGTATTTCTGGCCTTTAAGCATCTTTACCTCTTCTCATATACCCACCTACTTTCTATTTTCAAAAACATGGAAGTATCCCTTATTTGTTCTCTTTATGGTGAGCAAGGTAAGTGCTAAGGAATTCTTAGTATACGTTCATCGTGTTCTTTTCCTCTCTTTCACATTTTTTCTGCTGTAGGGCAGCAGTTATTGAAACCCTTAAGTGTCAGCAGCCTGTATAGCTAAAATCAAAGTTCAAGGTGGCAAAGGTCCTAGTACTGATCAATTGAAGTTAATCCACCTCATCCCCATAGTGCTCATAAAACATGCTCTGACCAGCAAATACCTTTGCTGACATTCACTCAGTAACACATTAAGATTGTTGAACTCTTTGCTTTGAAGTTCAAACAAAAGATAGCACACAATGTCATGACCACTGTCATTACCTTACCATCCACTAAGAATTCCTAAACAGGCAGCTACAAAACTACAGGACATATCAATTAATACAGAAAGCAAACATTTTGTTTGAACAGAAGCCAGATCACCAATGGCAAGGTGATGATGTTGCACTCCTCAGCTTCTGGTAAAAATCCCACCTCCCACCAGCAGCTTCAAGGACCATTTGTCCTGGAGGAGATTCCCTTTCTCCCAGTGATGTGATCTGACACAGCTGGCTGACAAGACCATTTAGCCCATCCAGTTTAGGCAGAAGTACATCAGGCCAAGACAACCCTTCCTCTGCATACACCAGGTTTTCTCAATGGAAGGGGTCCACTATTTTATGTCAGAGAGGTGTTGTTTGTGCTAATCATCATTCTCTCATTTGGCTCACAGCTTTCTTTACACCGTCATGCTCTCATGCTCCCAGGCAGCCCTGTGCTGGATAGCAGGGAATTCTGCTGGCCCCAATGCCCCCAGAAGCACATCAGAAGGGGAAGCCCCCTGTCATCACAAGCACAGAGGACCCTCCTTTTGAAAGAGCCATTCCTTGCAAGTTTTCATGCTGTCTTGTGACTGACATAAATTTCTTGACACTGTCATATCCACGTGTTCTCGCAGGCAGTCCTGTTATTTACTGCCCCTTCCTTTGGGCCAAGAAATATTCAAATATGAAAATAGAATCATATAGTGAATCATAGAATTATTTGGGTGAAAGGGACATCTCATTCCATTCCCATGCCTTGGGCAGGGATACCTTCCACTAGACAACATTGCTCCAAGCCCTGTCCAACCTGGCCTTAAACACTTCCAGGGATGATGTCAGAGACTGAAATGTTATGGTTAATGTCTTTAACATTGTTATGAAGGATTTTTTGCCCATTATAGCAAAATTGCATAAAGAAGATGTGACTACAGAAGCCCACCCCTCCCTTAAGATGCCTGACTGGCACTTTACACTGTGAGTTAAGCTGCCTAAGAGAATATGAGATAAGATAAAGGTGACACTTTTCTCAGGCCAAATGTCCAATTATCTCAGGTCTAGGGAGAAGTAAACAAGGCTAAAGGAGAAGAATGCACCCAGAAACCCAGCAGCTGTCCTGAAATTATCGCTGGTTGGGTTTGTGGTGGGGGGAGTCTATAATCCCCAGGCTCATCTGCTGAGGGCAGGTTTGCACAGACTCCCTCACAATCAAGGCAGGAGGAGGAGGTTTCAGATGTGTGGTGTCACCTCTGGTCACACCATCCTCCCTTACACAAACTGGCCCAGGTGTGTAACCCCCCTCACCTGGGAGGGCCACATCCACAGGACTTTCATATGGGATGCAGCTGAGGGGGTGTTGTAATCCATCAAAAATCCCTGAAGCTCCCCCCAGACTCCTTCCTGAGGCCTTGCACCAGAGCATTGCATGTGATGCAAAGTTATGCAACAGATCCAGAGTCTGCTGCAAGAGACTGTGTCAAACTTATCCACCCTCCAGTGGAGGCACCTGACTCAAATGCATATTAATCCATGGAGCCTCACTACCAAGAATACCTGATGGAGAGGGTCGACAGCACACTGCTGGATCCATGGACTGGTGATATTTACTCTTCCCTCACCTCTTTTCTATTTCTTTTTCTCTCTTTCTTTCTCGCTCTTTCTCTCTCTCTCATTTACTGTTAAATAAAATCCATACTATTGACTTTGGCATATGGTCTCATTTCTAGTTTACCTCAGGCAGAGAAAAAATTTAATAACCTGATCATAAGGGATAGGGCAACCACAACTTATCTGGGCAACCCATTACGGTGTCTCAGCACCCTCACAGTAAAAGATTTCTTCCATACAGCTAACCTTCATTTCCTGATAAAGAATCACTGGTTTCCCTGTTGGCCCACTTCAGATATTGGAGGGTTGCTGTGAGGTCTCCACACAGTCTTCTCTTCTCCAGGCTGAAAAGCCCAAATTTTTCTGCCTGGCCCCAATTTTTTTGTCCCATATGTATACATAGAGACACACAGAGATCTTTATGAAGAACTATACAAAGATGTATGAATACATATTTTTCTCTTTTCTATGTAGATACCTAGATTATTATATCTGCATATATATTATATAGATATGTATATTATAATATATATATATTATGCATATACATAATTTAATCTATTAGCATGACATCTGTATACTATATTATTTTTACACTTTATATGATTATTAATGTGTATAATACATAAATCCTTTTATCAGCATTTATCATGCCTGCTGCACCTCAAGGGAAGTCATGACTTTTGAAGGCAAGTCTCATTTGACTAATGTTGCACCCCTCAATAAAGATTCTTAGGTGTACTAATCAATAACCTTCTTTGTAAGAGTATGGTAGCTCCACTCTCTGTGAATGGCCACAGCCTTCCCAGCACAGTCAGCACTTCTCTTACCACCCTCACAAGTCTTTGTCATAACCCTGCTGTCAGCCCTTTCACCACTGACCTCCCCCTGGCTACTCCTCTGCACCAGACAACAATCATAGTCTTTCAAGGACAATACCCCATTGCTTTTACTGGTGGTGCTGTTCTTCATGCTGCAGCTGTGATCTCCAAGAGCATGAGACACATGCAGACTGTGCTCCAAATCCTGGGTCTTGCAGCTTTTGCAGCAATCAGGACAGTCTAAGAGGACAGTCCTGATTTCACACTCTGCAGCTTATTTTCAGCATTGACCTAAGGACAAGGAAACACATAGCACCAGCCTGTGCCAACAGGCTTAGAGGCAGCTCTAAGATCCCCCAAAAACGTGAGGAAATGAAGCTCCCAGCCCTGAGCTCCCATTTAGAAAGAAAGAATAGTCATTCTACTGTGGAGCTATAAAGAGCTCTGTACAGAGTTCTCTACAGATCAGTTCCCACCTGTCATAGGTAAATATCTTTCATCATATATTTATACTACTAGCTTTCATGAGTGTAGATAGACTAATCAACTCAAACCTGAGCAGCACTCAGCTGCTCTAAATGACTATAGACGAACAATAGACTGCCTGAATATTTACAATAGTCTTCCTGAATATTTCCAATAAGCATTAAAAGACCTTGCGGTCTTCAAACAACATTCAAATAAAACCCTCTAAATATTAAAATTATCTACACATTTTTAACTTCCCACATTTCGAAGCCTTATACAAAACCCCTAAAGACTTATGCAAAATAGGCCAAAAGAAATGAAAGGTAAAACTGTAGTTCTTGTGCAGCTAGAAAAGCAGAAATAACATTCCCCTAGCAAAAACCATGAAACTAAAGGACCTTGAAGAAGTTTCTTGTTAGACATGTATGAACAGCTTTTGAATTTATATTTCACTTGTACTCCGAAAAAAACTGAAAGGAAAAAATAGACTGAGAGCCCATAATACAGTAGAAGTAGAGAATGTAATCAGGTTGTCACTTCTTTCCTCAAACAACTGTTCCACAACTCCAAAGTATCTGCAATCAGATGTAAACTCTGGAATGTAGCAAGGCTCTTTCACAGGCAGCAGATTTATTATATTATTCTTTTGAATCTCATAAGAGCTCCCAAAAATGTCGCTCGTATTTTGTAGAGAGAAAATAATAACTTAAGAAGAGAGACAACATATTTTAAAAAATCTGATTTAGTAAACTCTGGTCTCAAATACATAGCATACCTTCTTCAAAACCTACTTATTTCTAGGGTGCTATAGCTATCACCTTTTGCCAGGACTTTTCAAAGCATCCAATGCCAACAGAGATAACAATATCTAAGTCCTCACAGAAACTATACTGATGTTCCAGGTCACAGTGGCAATCAAATAAGGTCAATGTGAAATTGCTGAACTGAACCTTTTGCCTTCTTTGCACAGTATTTTTTGAACTCGGCAATTCTGGGGTAAGTTTGGGTTTTTTTGAGTTTTCTTCCTCGCCTGTCAGTAACATGAAGAACTTTTCATATTACCTTTACAAGGCTCTTCTGTATGACAGCAGCAATTTTACAGAGTGACATTCATGATGAAAGCACTAGCTTCAGAAAAAGTCAGTTTCTAATCACACAGTTTACTCTATGCATTCTCCTTTGTTTATCAGAATACTTCTAATAACTGTGGAACAGTAATAGCATCTCTTTAATTAAACACCTCTTGGAAAAGCAGAATAGAGACTTGGGTTCAAACTTTGTGAGTGAGAATGGAAGCAGAGGGAGGAGGAGATGAGTTACATTCTTATAAAGACAGATTATACCTGGGAATTCATTTCCTATGCCAATAAGTTTTGAAATGTAACTTGCCTGCAAAATTCATCAGAACAAAAGCAGATCTGTTGTAACTAAATGCTATAAAATTGTTTTTCAATCAGTTATTTCAATTCCTTCTTGAATACCTTGCATCAAAAAGTAAGACAATTTAACAAAAAACATTTCCACTTTAGTCTTATTCAAGCCCCAAATATGAAATGCTTATTTCCACAGAGAAATGAAGTTATTACTGTCCCCAAAGCCATATTTTTGTGAGAATTTAAATGCAAGTGAGTTAATATTTGAAAACACATAGGAGTTTTTCTAATTTTTTTTACTATCTACCTTCAAATTTCACATGGAGATTTTGTGAAAAGGTTTTTTATTGAAATAATAACAAAGTGGTATTTTTCTAATGAAAACATGCATTTCTAGTCTTCAATTAAAGACTACAGTGTTTAATATTAATAGTATTTTTAATAACATCCTTGCTTATGTTTTTTTCCTTCCATCAGGATCCCAGAATGCCAGCATTGGCCTACATTTAAATTGTAATCATCACAGGTTGCAACTCTTGGCCAAAAGCCTCTGTATTTGATGAGGTTAAAGGTGATGTTCATGTCATAGTTACATAATCTATTTATAAGTGGACTTGATTTTTTCTTCCCTGCTAGGAAACCTCAAAGAAATCACCACACAAACCATGGTGGGCTGACATTGGCCAGCTGGCTCCCACCCAGCCACCCTCTCAGATAGAGGGAGAAAATAAGATGAAAAATCCTGTGGGTTGAGATAGACAGGGAAATCATTTAACAATTAGCCATTACAAGAAAAAACAGGTTTGAGCTAGGGAAATTTAATTTGTTGAAAATTAAAAATAAAGTTGGCTAGTGAGAAACAACATTCTTCACCCTTCCTCTTCCCAGGCTCAAATTCACTTGTTCATTCCTGACTCCTTTACCTCCTCTACTCCAAGCCCTGGAGGGGAATGAGAAATGGGGTCAGTCCATGACAGCTGCTCTAACAGACTATGTGGTGATTGTATTTCAGTGGGAGGAACAATTCCTGTGCACAGAGATTATCTTTGGGGGTTTTAAATTTAATTTTTAAAATTAAAAATCAATATAGTTGAACAATGTTTTTCTTCAAGTAGCTTAATCTTTTAAAATTTGCAGCTGTGGTTGGAACACAGTGTCTAATGAGTTGTGTCAAAATGGTTAATTATGACTAAACCAAGGGAAGAAAAACCTCTAAAATATACACCTTCCCTTCAGCCCAATTCCCACATCTCTCCAAAATGAACTGCTACATTAATATTTATTTTCTTTAAAGAAATTTGGTACCTCCTGTGTAACTTTTCTAAAAAGGATGGCAGAGGAAATGACATGGTGTCTTCCCATGGCCTGTGGGGAAGAAGTTTTAAGAAGTTACCTGAGATGTAGCAGGATCCACTGTTGTCTTTTCTCAATTCATTGCAAGCATTTGAATCTGTATCTTTCAAATCTGAAGAAAATATATCTAATTTTTTAATCTTTAATAATTTCACAACTCTTTATGATCTTAATGAAGCACCTTTAAAATCACAAGTCTAGAAAAATACCAAGTATTTAACTCCCACTTACTTCACCAGCCCCAAAGATTCCAGTTTTTGGAAACCACAAAATGAATCCTTATTCTCACGTGACTTCCTGTTCTTTGCTCTGTTAGAGTTTTGGGGTTTTCAATTATGGTCAAAACCTCTTGGGTGTCTGATTCTCACAAGAAAAATTTGTAGTTTGAAATTAGAGTCTGAGGATACATCTGATAAATAAAAACTTAAAGGTTTTTTCAGGAAACCTGCACCTTACCACAATTAAATATCAGTTTCAATCCACTAACGTCTCCTCCAAAAAACACAGTTCAAATCCTTATAAACAGGATCACTTTGCACCCAAATATAGAAATTGACTTCTTTCAAATGGGTTTTAATTGTACTTACTGAAAAATGGACCTTTCAACTTGTTTTTAATCCCCACAAAACATAGCACAACACTTTACTTCTCGTACACTTCTTGCTGGATATTGGAGTCATTTCTCTATAATGCCATATTCCAGCAAGCTTCTACCATCTGCAAGAGATTTTTTCAAACGTATTTTAGTCTTTTTTACTTTGGGGTGGTTGGTGTGGATTTGAATATTCAGAAACCCTGGTAACTTCATTAATTTGAAGATATCCAGCACTTATCAGCTTCTTCCCCAGCACCATTCTTCCTCATCATTCACTACCTCCACACCAACATCAGGGCTGAGTTACAGACCTGGTTGCAGGCAGTTTGTCATTTGCATATGATCCCCTGAAGGGCAGCAACAAAAACACAAGTCAGTTTCACCTTGTCTCAAGCTGTCAGCCTCAAAGCCTAAGTAAAAATACTGAAGTTGGCATATGCAAGAAGTAAAATCATTGCAATAATTGCTATCAACTCAAGCTACCTCACATTCAGAATACTAAGTGGAAGTATTTATATGCAAAAATATGTAGTCTGTACCAGCCAGATTGGTTGACATTGGAAACTTCTTTATTTAGCATGAATAAGAGAAGCTTTAAAGAACTGCATTAAAAATCAGAATGGGTCTACTAGACTGCCACACTTAGTTTAAATAATGCATTTCTTCCACTTGCATATTCAGGACAGTCTTCATGGTCATAAGTATTTTCTCAGCATAAAAATTTTGTTTCATCATAACTTTTAGAGGTGTAGGACACTTCTGATGTTCCTGTTCAGGAACGAATGTCTAGAACCTGAAATTAATATTAGTGTTTCATTTTTTCTGCCACAATATCATAAGAGAATCACAAGGTTTGAGGCTGTGAACTTCCAGGTTACCATTTTCTCTCCTGGGACTGAAATGTCTTCAGTGGTCATTTTAACCATCAAGATAGTACAATTGAATTCCATAAAACCAGTGTAATTGCACTATAATATGAGCAATATGAGATCTAAACAAAAGTAACATTTTCATCCAAATTATTCTTCCAGTTTCTATGTCTCTCCAACATATTCCCCCTCACCCCTTAAACTGGAGGTGGGAAAGATCTTGGGAGCAAACACAACCAGGACAGCTGACCCAAAACTGACCAAATGTGACATTTTCTCAGGTATAAAATCTAAATGAAAGGAGGAGTGGTGGCATTTGTTACTATGGCACTTGTCTTCCAGAGCAATTACTCCACACACTGAAGCTCTGCTTCCCAGGAAGTGGCCAGACATTGCCTGTTGATGAGAAGCAGAGAATAAATCCTCTGTTTTCCTTTGCATTCATGCTCATTCTTTCCTTTTGCTTTATTAAACTGTCCTTTTCTTGACACACAAATGTGTTATTTTTTCCACCCTGTCCTGATGAAGAGGAGAGAGAGTAGCTTGGTGGCCAGCTGGCATCCAGTCAAGGTCAATCCATCACACTCTTAACACACTATCTATCTCCTTTATTACCTCTCCTCCATTTTCCCAATACCTGGGTTTGGTTACAAAGACAAGGTGAGAAAGAACTATTTTGTCAGAGGACAGCTAGCTCATTTACTTGGGGATTTCACTGTTAGTGGAAGATTGGGTGGATTAGTGAATATTTGAATGCATAGTAAAATAAAGAAAACAAAAGAAAGTATACACAAATAAACTATAAGTTTTGATATCTATGGTAAGACATGAAGGATAGGTAAAAAAATCGACTGACGTTTGTTATTCATCAGCAGTCTCTACTTGTTGATCACTGTGCCATAATGCAAAGTTCAGCTGTAAGAAATGCTGAGCCAGACAATGAGAACTTTGCATAAGAGGTGTAGAAGCATCTCACCATGACTCTGTTGATTCACTCTGTCCAAATATATTCAAACACATCCATAAACCCTAAACCCCAAAGCCAACCAAATCAAATCACAACAAAAAAACTCCTCCAATTCTGCCCTTACCCACACACCCCAACCACCCAAATCCTTGAAATAACCACTGGATAATAACATATTAGTAACCACTGAATACTTTTTCCTTAATTTGTCTTGACAACTGTGAAAACTAAATGAATTTCTCCTGATACTTTGTCATCATCAAATAAGTCTTGATTTCACACCCAGAGGCTGGGATTTATTTTCTAAAAAAGAATCTTTGGCACCAAAATCTTTCACACATAAGCCCCAAAAGACATTTAATTAATGATTCTGCTAACTGATGAGGCAAACGATGAGCTCTGAAGTTAACTGTCTTCTTCAGAATTTATGTAGGTGATTAGAAAAAAAACCCCTATGGGCAGAGGTGTTGCCAGTATGACTGGTGATAGGCTATTTATCATAAGCCTGAACACTGCAGACTGTAACACATGGGGTTTTAAAAAATGTATTGTTCAGGGATAAAGCTGATACCGTTTAAGCATGAATTCAAGGCATGAAAAATTTCCAAAATGGAAAGACATAACCAGTGTCACTCATGTAGGACAAAAACATGAGAAAGAATTTAATGTATTAAAAATGAGGAAGGTTAATGTGAATTTGATATAAAACTTATATATTATATATTATTGAATTGTTATTATGTGGAGGATAACATAAATCATATTTCACCAAAAAGGGGGAAAATGTTAGGAGGGAAGAAAAAAAATCATTTTTCTGACGTATAGACAGAATTTCCAGCACAGAGCTGTTTATTTCTTTGAGCAATAAAAGCAGGAGATTTTTGAGACTACTTAAAATAAGTAACCAAAAATTATTGGCTTTTCAGGTAAAATTAATTCAAATATGTAAGCATATTCTGAAATAGCAGAGAATCATCCTATAGAAACACCATATACAAGCTGCTTGATGGTTGAAAATAATGTAAGTTTTTATAAAGCAAATCAGATCAAGTAACTTGAGGAACATACACATTATACCTTTATATATTTCTTTAAAGGAAAACCTTTTCCCCCATCTGAAATTTATAATGATCACACAAGTGAACATGCATGTATACAAAAAAAATTCTAACTCATCGCATTTTGCTTGCCACGTGCTCTCTCTGGTAAAAGTAGAAGCCTTCCTTGAAGGCATACAAGACACAAATTACTGTTAGTTCTGCAAAGCATTCAGAGCAAAAAGAAAATTTTAGTTTTGCTAATAGTTTGGTCTCTCACTCCAAGCAACACATGGATGTGCTGGAGTGTGTGATGGGAAGGGCAGCAGAGCAGGAGAAGGGTCTGAAATACAAGTTTGATGAAGAACATCTGGGTGTAATGCCATTGCCCACTCAGGAGATTTTTAGAGGGTTTATCATGGGTGGTGCATGGGAGAAACAACAAAATTCCCAGTAGGTTCAATAGCAAACAACTTTTACACCCCGACATAATGAGGCACTTTGCAAACTTGTCAAACTTTAAAAGATCCAAACAGATTAAGGCGCTTAGCAAGGCATTGACTGGATTTTTTTGGTCTGGATTACAGATATTTCTAGAAGAAGAAGGTAGGGGAAGAAAGACTCCCTCTTACATTGAGGGAGCTAGGAGTCTTCATCCTGGAGAAAAGAACATGTGTAGCTTTTTGCGACATTGGTGGACAAAATTGACCAATTGACCAGGTTTTTGATGATCAGAAAAAGTGGTCATCAAAAGCTTGTAGACATTACAGCTATCAGCACTGATTCCCTCCACATGTACCTTAGATTATTAGATTTCAAGTGAAAGCTGAGGAATGCTTGGAGTTTTACAGAAATTAGCCTTTTATAATTAAGAAACAGATTTATAACTTATTAGGACTAAAGGAACATTTAAAGTCTTCCATGATTTCACGTATGTTGCAAAACATCTTTCCATACTCTCTATGTGAATACAAAATTTTAGCTGGAGCACTCTTTAGCACGGATAATTTAAGGGGACACTTCTGAAGGAATAAACTGAGTTACAATCAGTACATCTTGAAACCAAGGTAATGTGAAAGAGTAACTATTGACTTACAAAGACAGATCTTAACAGCTCTCCCAGAGTTTTTTTAGCCTTTACAGTGTCTGATGTTCATAATTTATAAAGTGGTCTTACTATAGCAGGTAGTGCAGATTCAGAGCTTGAACAACAATTTGGGAACTATATTGCTTTTACTTCCACACACATCTTTCGAAAATGTAAACCTGTGTAGCTAAATCAACTGCTTTTTCCTCAATGCTGCACTGAGAGAATATTCACTGATCAAACATTGGCACAAATAACAACCACACTACTGAGTGCTGGAGATACATATCTACATGATAGGTCAATTATACTGATACGTATACCCATGTGTTTCTCTCTGCAGGATCAATTGGCGTTTCACAAGCATGCTGAAGGAAAGGTTTATATTCACAAATTTAAATACATTTCCACCAGCAAAACCCACATGGATAAACATATTGATCACAATTAGACTGATGAAAACAAGCACAGTGTATTTTTTTCCCAGTGGAGAAAGAGTTATTGATTCACTGTGGAGATGGTTGACTCGGAATTTTTAAAATGTCGTGGAGCTTCCAAAGAATAATACAAAACTAAATTTAATGTGCATATTTATTAACTCCTACAATGAACTATTAAACGCTATTTTTACTGTGACTGAATGCTTTGTGTGAGGTGTCAGCTCTGACTTCTGACATTTAGAAATGATCATAGTATAAAGTAAAATAATAATTTAACACTTTACCTAAGCTAGTTAAGGTTACAAATCTCTCTGACCCCTATTCTGTCATTGTACTGGTATTTTGACACAAACACAGGATCTAATAAAATTCTTCAGGATCACAGAACACAGGATCTCTTTTAATTTGTCTTTGAAAAAGCCATGCTGTGTGAAGATCTGAATAATAAAAATTTTGAACATAGCTACCCTATGATCTGTAAAGAGGTTCCCAATCAATGAAAAGTTCTAAATAAATAAAATGTTTTTATAAAGGGAGTCTTAATTGACACATTTTTTATCTCTCCATTGGCTAATTCTCATGAAAATGGAACATAACTAATTGTTAGGATATTTGGATTCCATGGCAAACAAAATGAGGTCTAAAACACAGTGGTGTATGCAAAAATTAGCCTCATTGCTATTTAAGGAGATTGGAAATTATATTTGAATTGTTGAAATTTTTTTCTTGTTCTGGTTATTCAGAGATATTTTTCTGGTATTTCAATGGTAAGTCATACTCAATAAACAAATTGGAAAAAATTATATAGTCAGACTAATGTAATTGATGCAATAAATTTCAATTAATAATTAAAAACAATGTGTTATGAAACATGTCCTAAAAGCTTTCATAAATCTTTTCCCAGACAATTTTTTAAAATCTGTATTGATATAAAAATAAGTTCCTTGCATTGTAAAACTTTTCTTCATTACTTATCACAGAACTGTACATTTGGAAGGGATAGAAAATCAACAGTAATAAATTAAGTTCTCTAGAGATACTTGGTATGGTGTCTCTACTATCATCCTAAAGAACAGAGCAACAAATCCAGTCTCCTTTGCTGTGTTTTTGCACTGGTAGCACCACCTTTCTGCCACGTTTCACACAACATGGCAATTGGCTGAGAAATAGATTTACTTTTATTGCTGCTGCTGAGAAATGGTTATTTCAAGTGTGGGCTTACCCTAGACTGATAAATTTCAATATTTAGAGGCTTAGCAGTCATTTGGAGACCCAGCTGTTTTGTTTAGTAGCTACCAAAGCCAAAGTGCTGTCTGTTTGCCCTTCTGTCACCAAGCAGCAAGCCAGAAAAATAGCATGCAATGAAGAAGTTGACAATTGATAAAAATATCAGCAAGTGAACAAAGAAAACAATTTATGACAATGACCCACACTCAGAAGAATTCTACTATGAGGAAACATGCACTGTATAAAAGACCAATTAAACTTTTTCTGCCACATTAGGGGCCACTTGCTAAACATATAAACCAATGATGAAAGAGTTTTCACAATCTAAAAGAGAAAAAAAGTCACGTCCTGAAACAACAGCAATTTAAGTAAAATAAACTCTTCTGCTTTATTTAGACACTGCAGTATTTCATCTTCATGTATAATTAGTTTCATTTTAATTGAAATAGAGAAGTTATCATACACTAAGTATTGCACAGAAAATCCCACACTCTGGAAGTTCACAATGTTTATCGCTACTATTTTCAATAGTTTGGTTTTAATCAGTTGCTAAAGTATGACAACAAAAATTCTATTCTCAAGTTATTACATTTATCTTTTATCCTTTGATTACAGTAGATGTGCTCCAACATTATTAATTTTATTTTCAACAGTGTGTGTAAAATTAGATGATATACATCACCTTCTGAACCTTTCTAGTTGAAACATTGATTTAAATCTTTTGTAATATCTCCATTAAAAAGGCACAGTATGGAAACAGACTGTTGGCACTTTTTTAGCCCAAAAGAGAGATAAAATTTCTTTGAAAAGTGTTGAACTCGTACAATTTTTGTTCTCCTTGCTTATATAGGGGGGATTTCTTATGGGTTTTTTTCGGGGGGGGGTTGGTGCAGATTGGTTGGTTGATTTTTTTTTTGTTGTTTGGAAATTCACTCAAGATTCTCTTGAGATAATGAGCTAAAGATTAAGTCAAACATAACATTTTCTTGCTGGACTAATATTTGAACCTTTACTGATATAGAAAAAAAAAATTGAATTTTAATATGTGCAAAAAGTCTTTACACCTACAAAGCATTTAAATTGAAATTTTCTTGCTGCAGAGAAGGAAGACATTTCCAAAGTAATGTGTTTTAATTACATACTTTGAAAAATAAAGGCTAATATTTTTTGTCCATAAAAAAACAAGAAAGTCCAGATATAATATACTGTAATATATTTTAATTTTTATATGCTACAGCAACCTTGTACAGCCTTAAATGAAATTGCTGAATATTTTCAGTATCTTGGATAAGATTTTCTTGTCTACCCAAAATATCATTAAAACATACAGAATCTGAGAACAGAAAGTCCCTTGTATCTCTTGCCTATATGAAAACCTAATTAGAATGTAACTTTCCTTTACAATCTCACAGAAAAGAGTCAAGTTGTATTTTGAGCTGTTTTGAATTTTTGTTCAATCCATCTCTTGGAAGACTGTCTTACAAGAGTTATTTTCTAATTGTATATTTACAGAATTTGACAATACTTCAAGATTTTAGATGTTACTAGAAAAAAAAAGTCTTTTCCTTCTGTGTCACTGTTGTTGTAAAGGAGCAGAAGTAGGAGGCAGCAACAGCAAAAGCAAGTTTATGTTATGAAAGACAGTCTACAATGCAAAGATCCTGAGTACTACCCTGGCTTGCCTGGTCCATTAAACATGATGTAATTTAAGTCTGCTTGAGTTTGCTTGGCTTTTAAGAAAGTTTAATCAATCAAAACTAAGTCATTCTCAAAGATAAAATTTTTGACTTCTTGTTTATGAGTTGGAAGAGAAAGTTTATATTTTAGGTTCCCAGAAATTAGTACATCAGGCACGACTGGAAAGGAGTTACAAGAGTTCTGACTAAAGACTACTTTCTATCTAAAGAAGCCTCACAAGCACAAAATGCTTTGCTAATCTTACCACTTACCTATTGTATGTCTAGAATTTGAGGTTGTATTTCAAAGGTTCCAAAAAAAAAATAAATAAATAATTGATGTCTCTAATCATCATATCGCTACACCATCATTTTAAGATATCATATATTACTTACAATTTTGTATTGTACTTTATCATGTAATGTAATTTCTGTTAAATTAAAAGTAAAGAATACAGAGTAGGTGGACACAATGCTTGACACTTTCAGCAACTACTGTATTTTCTTCTAGTATACAATCACTCCTCCAAAGTTTCCAGAAAATTTTTGTATTTCAAAATAATAAAAAGACTTAATGGGACTTATGGTATTTTCAGTAATTTATTGATATTTACAAAGCAATGTGCAATTATACTCTTCAAGTATCATTTGTCTTAGAATTCTATAAATGCAGAACTTTCAGTTTCACTGTGATAAAATTGATATGCCATTGTGTTTTGATAGAAAGGCTCTTAGAGAAAATTATTTATTTTTCTGTTTATCTCATGCATTGTTTTGATATCAGTTCATGGTCTACATAAGAATAAAAATTCAGTCACTGAAAAAGCTGTGAAGGATGAAATTTAACAAATTGTGAAGAGTGGCAGGGTGAACCATGGAAAAGATTACTTATGTAGGAATCACAGGTTCTGCCTAGAAGCTAAGAAGAGATTAAGCCATTGCTTATACAGGTATCTATAATAACACCACTGAGGAAATCTTTCCCACAGGGTCCACACCTGGGTTTGTAGAGATAGGTGCACATAATAAATACCAGACTGAAACTGTCAATATGCCATTTGATATTTCCATTAGTATCCCAAAGACTAAAACTAACAAGGTGAGGAGAAAGAGCTATCACTGCTCTTTATGTGCTCTGAGAGGTAATCCCTACAACACTGCCAATATTTTCAAAGAACATGATGCCACACCAAAAGGGCCTTCACAAGATTTATTTTACCAGAAAATTCTGTGGTTGAACGTGTTTGAACAGATCAGGTCATCTTAATAGGCATTTAAAAAGCAAAACATCCTTTTTAAGGCAGGAAGATCATGTCTCAGACATGAGACATGAGGCTAGTATTTTATTATATAATTTATTCCACATTGAATTGTTCTACTCAGTTGCTGTAGGGTTTTTGTTGAAGATAAAAGTAAGTACTCATCTAAAAAACATATACATCAACTACACTCAATGTAAGTGGAAAGTGATGAAAAATTAATCTCTACATATTATTTGAGTTACAGTTAGAACACTGAAGTGAAAAATAATTGTGATTGAGAAGCCATGTTCACTTACTTCCATAATTACAGAAGATTCAAATAAAAAGTGAGGGAAATTGATTCATTTTTGTATTGTTCATAATGCACCAACTGTTTTCTGTAAGTCTAGATGCTAAAGATATGAGTATGAATAACAGGAAAAATATAGGAATGTATCACACTTCAAATAGCAAATCTTTACATAACTTATGTGGTACTTAGGATTAGAACAAGTACTTGATTTTTTTTTTCTGTAGAAAATTAAGAAATATGGAGTAATTGCATTCATTTACTATGAAAGTGAATAATTTATGACAGTCTTGCTCAAATGTAAGATGCCAAGAAATTGTTACAGTCTGCTTTTTTATGTGGTAGCATATGGCCCTCTTTTATTAGCAGGAGAAAATTTCTCATCAAACACATTTTTGCACTAATAAAATACTAATTTTACATCTATCACATACAGGATGATATCCCTGATATATTGATGAGCATCATATTATCCTCACAATCACACTTAACCTAATCTTTAAGCTGAAATCAGCTATGAATTACCTGATCACCTAATGAGATCTGCTTTTCTCTGTCACTGCTGCTAGTGACAGGCAGAGGTCTGCAGGTGTGGACACCCAGACACTCAGCAGCAACCCGACCTGTAATTCAGTTTTATTTCCAGGGATCATTTTGGCTACGCAGGGACAATCTTGTGGAATAATCAGAAGGGTTTGCTTGTGCCTTTGACTTAAGCACAGCTGCCAGGAACAGTCATCCCAGACAATAAAACAGTAACCTTAAGACTCTGAGGTGCTTGACTTTTCTTTTGGTTTTGGTGAGAAGACCTAAAAGAACTCCTAAAGCTGAAGTAAAAACATGAGAAGAGTTCACAGAGTGCACTTGCCTGATGTGGAAAAAGAACTAGAGTTATCCCCTCACTCAAAGCAAGTTCTCAAAGGAAAACACCACCAAGTTATGCTCATACTGCAGGTTCACTGCAGGAAGCAAATGATAAGTTCTTACATAAAGCAAACCACAAAGGCTTGACATATTTTTCTGTTGAAGTTATTTACACATTTAGGTCTTCATTGCATCATTAAAATTCTAAAAGGCCCAAAGATTTTTGTTTTAAATATATTTAGGTGTTTAAATTTTTTTTTCTCAATTAGTTTTTAAAGGAATTAAATATATGGGCCCTAAGTATACCAAGAAATAATCATGTCTTCATATATTTGGTAAGACTGAAAAATGATTTGAAGTTTTCGCCACACAACTGTCTTTGCTTACCTGATTGCAATAGCAGCTTTAAAAATTCCTTTCTGTCTTTACCATAAAGGCATATACATTGTAGTTTCGAGCTGAATGCACATTTGAAATGCAATAAACTGATTCTGACAGGATATGTAAGAATTCTATGGATCAGACCATCAAGAGCAAGAGATAAAGTTTTTTCCCTTAATAAATTCTCTTAATTTTTTCATCTCCCCCTTATTTCCTTTATATTAAACACTTTTCCCCCTCTGCCATGTGGAATATCTGAATCCTTCCCGCAGTTTCATTTCTTTATGGCATGAACACTTCAACTTTTTCTTCTGGGCAAAGTTTGAGTTAGTTTCCCTTGTGTCAAGTTATCCCTGTCTGAAGTTTATTACAGACCATGACTCTTTTGTTTGTCCCCCTTGTTCTTTACCTGCCTAAGAGTTCAATACATTCTATCTCACAGCATCTTACTGAAGTCATGCATTCCAGAGACTTCCATTTTAATTCCAAGTCAAACAACATTTCACTGAATGAACAGATAGAGCAAAGATATTTTATTCCCTGCTCTTCTAGCTGTTGAATATTCTTTTATGCATCCTAATATTTAAAAATGAAAATGTAAAATTTGGAATTCAAATTGCAAATTCCAAGTCTAAAAATTGTGTTTAAGTGTGGAATTTTATTTTGAACAGTTTACACATTTCTATTAAATTATTCACCTAGGGCTGCAGCTACTTTAACTGTGTCAGTTCTGTTTTTCTCTTAATTTGTTCTGAATGAATTCTACTGTTGACATGTACCAGTGAATTGTTGTGTGATTAAAGGTTGTCCAGGAGCAATTCATACAGTGCTTTCATACAACCAAGTGTGTTTCTATCTAAAATTATGTGGGGCTTTTTGATCCTCATTGATCTAAATTTATATTCTTAAGCACAGTCCATTGCTGACTTAACTCTCCTTAGTGTGATATTTCTCTAAAACATTCTTTCCAATATGTTTAGAGATTTGCAGACAGACATCAACTTGATGTGCTGAAGCCTCAGTTATGGGGAATAAACTGGCTCAAGCCATTTAACCTTAAAGCATTAATGCAACATGAATGTAACTTTTAACATTAATGCATCACATTAATCTAACACAACATGATTTTCAGGAATCTACATTGACACAGTGCTATACAACATGAAAGCAGCTGGAAGGGTGGGCACTAAACTATTGCATTGAGAGGATTTTGCATGATTTTGATTATCTTCGAAGGGATCATATAAATACTTTGCTTAAGCCATCTTGTTTGGAAGAATGTACAAAATATTTGTCTTTTAGACCATGAAGTGTTTCTTATTTTTCTTTCCTATTCTCTTTGCTTTCCTACATTGGTGACTAGCTATAAAGACAGCTTTGGTGATGGAATGACTTCAGCAGCAGAATGACTCTAACATAAATAATTTCAATATTAGTTATGTTTCTTTTTTAAGTAAGTTAAATACTTATCAAAGTGAACTGTTACTCTAGAATTTGGCTGCTTAAGCTTTTCTACAAGATTTCAAACTTGTCTTGTTTCCTGTTCAGACATTTAGCTGATAACGTCTGCCATCTTTTGGAACTTTCAAAGGCCTGCATGGAGTAAGTGCAAGAATTAATCTCAATATCTACCCAGGACAGCTTCACATGATCTTTTAAAGCACTTTTCACATATTATTTATCTGAGTTAGATATCCACAGCATTCAGAAGTGAATTCCATAAAAACTAATGATGGCCAACAGGCTATAACCAGTGTAAAACTTCAAATACCAAACTGACAAGGTTTGGTATATAGCAGTCTATGGACAGAACAGGTAAAAGAGGAAGAAAAGTCCAAGAAGTATACTACAATGGAAAAGGAAAGCAATCATTCTCAGTGAAGAAACGATCAATTTATATTTTAAAAACTTTCTATTTAAAAAAAATATATTCAAGTTAAAAAGAGGAAAATTTATATGTGCTGAATAAAAGGGTCAACATGATTTTCTTCACAAGGCAAAAAATTTCTGTATGTCACCAACATCTAGAAAAATATGATAAAAATATGAACACTGTTTTTGAAGGCTCCAAACCTTCTTGAGGTCAAAGTAGAAGGTATGAGAATTTACACATTCAATGCCTTCAGTAAGTACTGCATCTCTTAATAAGGATTGAAAACAAATGGCATTGAAACCTCAGAATCTATTTCACACTTACAGGAATGCAAATTAACACATATATTTCATAGGAAATATTTAGCAGGAGCAATAGGTAAGGATCAAGGAAAGCCAGTTCCTAAAGACTTTGGTTAATCTAATGGAAGATCTCTGAAAGCTCAGAAAAGTGGATGTCTCTTCCTTCTGAGTAAATTCATTACCATACATTTAGTGATCATTAACAGTTCAACTGCTCAGACAGTGCTTGTATACAACTTCAGTAAATAAAAGATTACAGAAATAGTGGTAATTTAATTTATAGTGAAGAATCAGACTTAAAAAATAGCATAGTTTATCAGCGTCAATACTACAAGGCTGTGATTTTATTTATTCTAGGTTGCAAAGTGTACTGGCTCCATTAAAAATAGAAAGACAGGTCATTTACTTTCTCCATGGAATGCAAAGCAAGAAACAAGTAAACAAGTGTGTTATGGGAATGCAATTTGTCTTTCAGTAGGAAACCTTGAGGAGCAAAAGATGGTTGAGCAAATACTGTTTTTAGAAAGAAGCATCAAAACATCAAAATAAATTGCAATAATCAAAACTGTGTTCTGTTCACAAAGTGCTACACACTTTGCCTAAACTCACATCCTCCAAGTAGCCATTACAGCTCAGATCAGTCAGATTTGGAAAAATCTTTTTTTTTTTTTTTTTTTTTTTTAAATCAGAGACAAA
>WBND01000236.1:647672-666355 GCA_013398595.1 Tychaedon coryphoeus | reverse complement strand
TACTGACACTGTAAAGTTTTCTAAAAATATCACACCTCCACATGGAAGAAAATAATTTCTTTATGACGAAGTGATTTAGTAAATTAATGAGACTATGATCCACCTGAACTATAACATACTTTTCTAAAGGGCAGGAAGATTCTTAGATCAGAGATTACATAGATCTGCATGGGGCTTAACAGCAAATGTATACAAGCTCTGTTTCTGATAAAAAAGAAGAATGGACCAGGGAAGTGAAGACTTATTTAATGACAACATACAGCCTTTTTAACCATTCATCAGTCATTAGTCAGTTTTGAAAGGGATACTTTGAATATTCAGTTACTCAAATGACATGATTATTTGCTGTCAATATCTCTGTTCTGTGTGTTTGTAGTTGGTGTATACATACACATACATAAAGTTATACATGTTATAGATATAGATACATGTATATACACACACACAGTGAGGGAAAGTATGTTAATACTTAATGAATTACAACTCTTTTAAAAAAACAAGCACAAGCCAACAGATTCACACAAACAAGTGCTATCAAAACAAGTAGAGCTTTAGTTTTTCATGATCTTAAGCCAGCATAATTTCTGATAACATATGGCAAAAACATAAGGCCAAAATTTTAACTAGGTTACACAATGGAGTGCCACTTCAACTATCAAAGTTGCAAAGAGGTGTGGAATTTAGCCAGTTTGATGTTTAATTTTAGGACAGGATTATAAAATGGGGCAAGTGCATTTTTGAGGTAACATACAAGTACAGATTTTTAGTGCATGTTCCTGATAATCCCAAAATACTTTAAAAATAAATCTTGTGAATTTGAAGCTGAGCATCATATTTCACCTGCCATTCATTTTCTCTCCTCACATTTTCCCTCTCTGTTATCCATGGCCTAATTAGAGGCAGAACGCAGTGGGGTGTGAACAAGCACACATGGCAAATCAAGTACAACAAAAACTTGAAAGACTGCCCATGCAAAGCAAGCCACATTAGCTCATGTTTACAAATTTTAAAAGAACAACTACATAAATGGCACTTTCCCCCCTACTCATATCTCCATAACTAACTCAGTAAAATAAAGTTTTATAAATACTCTAGATTGTAAGTGACAAAAGTTGAAGCTCCTAAAAGAGGACTTATACAAAGACAAGACTTACTTGTCAGGCAAGTTCTTTTTCTCTGCAAGAGAATTCTTGAAAAAGTCCTGGAGAATACTCAGAAGTATTAGGGCCCAAAAATTATTTAGTATTTTCTCTGGGAATCTATGGCTCAGTTCCAGTACAGACCAGTGTAGCGTATGAATGTAGGTAGTTTTCTCTGGAGTTAGATGAAAACAAAAAAAATTCACTAGGTTATTATTTGTCAAAGCAGAACACTGTTTAAGAAAGGATACAGAAGGAAGCATTGAAAAGGACAGTTTTAGCTCAAAGGTCAGCCTTCAACTCTAATAATCTAGGGGAAAGTAGGCCTATCTTTTTCTTTAGTGTTTAATTTTAATTAAGGTCAGAGATGCTACAAGGAGTGGACAGATGTTTTTGCAGCAGCTGCACTGGATTCCACTAGTGATCTTTGTGTTAGGTAAGGTTTTAGTTATGAATGTCATTAATGGTGCCTAGACCTGAAACATTTGAGATTTCTCTTAGTTAAGAAAGAGAGTAGGGAAGTCCTTAGGTCCCTTTGAGACATCAAAAAGCTAAATCAGTGTATACAACCTGAGATGATGAAGAATAGAATTTTAATTAAACATCTTTTTATAACTTGATGTCAACTCAGTTTTAGATTCAGATTGCTGTAGTTGAACTGAGTTTGCAAAAGTAAAGACTGAAGAAATGATAGAGGTGCAAAAACATGCTTAGGAATACCCAGCTCCTTGTAAATTCTTCCACAGTAGTCTCTGTATGCTGCAGGCTGTCACACAGACTTGAGCAGTTCATGAAAAGCAGGACCTTAAAGAAATCTTGAAGAAGCTTTGTTTTCTGCTCCTATCCTTAAACTATGCCTCTGATTAGATTAATGCTCTCTGGAAGCGAAGCTAAACTGGTTGTTCCACATCCACATGGTGGATAGGATACAAAAAACTAAGAAAGTTATGACCTCCAGGACCGACAGTAAATAAAAATAAAATATCCCACAAAAATAATGTTAATATGGTTTTCTTTAGGAATTCATTCTAGTACTTTTTGAGACAGTATAAAAAAAATATAAACATGACAGAAACTGCCTAATAATGATTATAACATAAAAAAATGACTCTTACACAAAGTCCTTCATAACCAATTTGCATGGCATAGGACAAGTTCAATAGCCCCTCAATTTTTTAAAGATGACAAATTATGAACTTGCATTGATGATGGGAGCAACAGACACTTCCATTACTTTTGTTTTTTCATGACCCTGAAGTGCCACATTCCTTCCTTGTTTAATGCATAGATTAGCCACTAATATTCATGTTATTTCTGAACATAACCTTCAAACAGACTACAGGTTTTCAGGGCCTAAATGTTGCTGATTGTACCCAGTAGCTGTAGTGTCAGGCTTCTTCCTCAGACAGGTTTCAATGAACAGAAATAAAGAATACTACTTTTTCTCATGAAACTACATTTATATTGTCAACACTTCTGCCTAACTGCTTTTGCCATCAGCATTCCCTTATTCTGGACCAGGTCCCTCATATCTCAGCACAGAATGATCAAAAAACTCCTTCAGGAGTCACTTTCCTACACTGTATTTAATTCAAATTTTTAATGGTTATGTCACCTTCAAGATAATAATGTAGTTTAGAGTAGTAATTGCATGAAGTTTATATAAAAGAAAAGTAAATTAAGTAAGACCCTATGGAGGAGATCATGTACTTGTCAATATAAATTTTATCTACCTCATAGAAAACAACTGTGCAATCATACAGTACATGCAAAATATCAAGAAAATTAGTAACATCTTAGCCAATTTAAATGGTACAAGGATTTAAAAAGGATTGATAGCATATATATTTTATGTACCATACTTTAGGGTGCAGAATCTCATAGTTCTGTGACCAGAAAAGTTGTAACATCAGAGAAGATAGCAAATTTTACTTAATCAATAAAGATTATATAAGCATAACATAAGTTAATTCATCTAAATACTTTTAAAAAAATATGAATTTTCACTCAAATTCCAGCAGGAAGTGCTGGGAGACTGGTAGAGGAACAGGCTGCCCAGGAGGCAGTAGGGATGGGGCCAGAATCATAACAGCAATTTATCTGCATGTAATATGTATCTACATACAACTTATGAAGCTATTCACATACCTACTCTACAGTATTTAAGGACACACAAACTGTACTGGAATCTTTTATGAACATTATGACAATATTTAAAATTATCATCTCACCCCCAATTTTAAAAAATGATTGAAGACCTGCACAGAATAAAATCAAACTTTAAAGAAGTAGAGTGAGTAGATATTTTTTAATCCAACTCTCAGGCTTGAAAATATAAATAACTGCAGGGAAAGAGAGAAAAATAGTTCAAAATTTCCTTTCCTGTGCTCAAATCCTTATAACACCCACACACAGTTTAGAAGTATGCTGGTAAAAGTAGCAACCATTTATATGGCAGATAAGAAAGGAAATTGTCCATACTTCTTCCCTAAATTAAGGCAGAAAAAGACCTATTTAATTTTTACATCCATTTAAAAATTGCAGGCCTTCTTGCTGAAGTTTCAATCCCTCAATACAAGCTTGTAGGTCCTTTTAAAACTTTGATTTTCTCCTTGGTCTATAAATGAAAACATTTTGTATTTACACTTCTCCTGTCATTTTCTTTTCTGAAGTAGCAGAACTCATTATTATATAAAACAATGGCATAATTTGTGAAATTTTTAATTTATTTACTACTTATTTGTCACTTATAACTCTTCGTGGCTAGGGGATCCCAACTGCTGTCTGGGTTGCAAAAGGGGAAATCTCAAGAGTGGACAAGTGAGAGATGATATTGTGGCCAGCTTGGAGGCACTGTGTCTCCTTGGTTGCAGATTACACCACACTCACCACACAGCTAGACTCAGAGTAGTTTGAAATTAAAATTTTAGCTAGAAGACTCTGCTGAGAAAAAAAAATGTATCCATTTAGTGACTAAATTATATACATTTCAGTACCAGCAGAAGTTTCCTGGATAAATCTTACTTGAGATATGACAAAGTAAGCCATTAAGAGTGTTAAATCAGAAATTTCCCTTTGTTGTTGGATTTCTTATTTTTCTCCTTTGCCAGTACTTTCAGGCATCCAAGTCATTGTCTCAGCTAGCTATTGCACGTAAGTTACTATTTACATGGATAAAGCAGTTGACAGCTAGAAGAATTAATGGAATTCTGTTTTACTGGGAGAAGTAAATATGCAGAGCATTCACTCTCATTCAACATACACCTGGATAACATTGATTAGTCTTCCCATAAATACAGCTGCAAGCACCTTTAGATATAATAGTATAATTGCATGTTTAATGAGAGCAGAGGAAGCAAAAATATTGTGGTTTATGCTCCTGTCTATTTAGATTCATCAGCAACGTGCTCAGTCTCTGGAAACATTAAGCAAGATCCACAAAACCACATTCTCTTTTTTTCCCTTGAGAAGTTGTTAACATTTCAGTGAGAACTTGGTCTCAGATTGCTTATGCCAATGTTAACCTTATGAAAGCTGCTGCCTTTTGCATATTGAGGATAGCCATCTCTAATGACTATTTAAATGCTGCATGCTCTTTCTTCTTGCTGTTATTTTATGTTTGCAACACAAACAGAGATGTGTGTGTGTATTCTTAGTGGGCTACTAAGCATCAGCACAAGGTTTTATTCCTGGAAACAACTAATTACCAAGCTCATCATAAACATTTGGAGATGTATAAGCAATTTTAACTTTTTTCCAAACCAAAGAAATCTCCATTAAATTACCAGTACACTAAGATAATGATGTATGCAGAAACACATTAAATGTCAGTACTGAGAAAATTTTATTTTCACAGTCAACGTTTTTGTGATTGTAGCAAACTTACACAGTTTTCAAGATGAGGTCTGCTTCATCTGAATTTGTTTTACTGTTTGTTGTAATATCAGAAAGTTATCTATCTATATTAAGGAATTGCAGTTGCATACTGTTGTCTTCCATACACAATATATGCATTCTCTAACAAACAGAGGGATCTTTTGGAAAACATGGGAAAATTACTGATTTAAAATATGTATGCAGCACACAGAGCACAATTCTTAGAACAACTTAAGTTCCCTGCCACTGCAGTCAGGTCGAACAAAAGATACACATGAACATTAGGAAAATATTGCTGACATAACAACTCCAAATTATGGAGAAGCGAAGAAATGTTCTGCGTGGTTTTGTCACAGGCAGGTGAGAGGAGAAAGTTGGAGTCAACTGTGTTACACATAGAACAAAAGAGAAACACTGAATCAGTCACAGCACTCTACTGCTGAGGGCAAAGTGACTGTCATATTAAACCAGAAACCAAGAGAAAGTCAAACATTACATTGCATTTAGGTGCTAGAAAAAAAACTTAGAGTTGTTCAAGGGGTGGTACAAACTCTTCCCACAATAAAAAGAGTTCAATGAAACCACATACATAGTAAATAAAGGGGACCAATTTACTAGTATAGACATGAAGGAATTCAAAATTAAAGTGTTGGAGAGGAACTTCAGGAGAGATGGAGGTGACATGGACTCTATATGATGATCCCTTGCTGTGATAAATGCTCCAGGTACAACAGTGTGTGTGAAACTAGACAAGGTGTGGAGAAGAGAGGAAACAATTCTTCAAAATGACTATAATGTATAGGAGTCCATCAAATTTAAAAATTAAAAATAAAACTAATGTCTTTCAAACACACCTTCAATTTTCACTATGTTCCTCCAAAAATCAGAATATGTAGGAAGGTTAGGTTTGGTTGTGGTTTGGGGTTTTTTTCCCTTTTTATCATACAATAAGGAAAATTTGCAATTCAACTCCATCAAGAACTCAAAATTTCACAGTCTTACACAGTGAGTCCTCTGAGCCTCCAAAGTGTTCAACAGAAATTTTCATTTTGGGTAATATCCTCCCCACATTACTATGCTCTCTCTGTTTCCTCTTCCAAAGGCTGACTTTGAATCACCCTTCTTATATCTCTTGACAAAGTAATGTAAAATCGCTTCAGAAATTCTATATACAAGCATAATTACTATCAATTACTCCCAACAATTTGGGCAACTATTTTCATTATATGGAATCAGCTTACATACCTATGGTAAACCTTCAAGAACACAGTCAAAACAGTTGAACACACCGTACCATCCTTTAACTACTTTTTGCCTTATTAAGACAACCAGTTGCTTATTTGCAAATATATGATTCATCCCTATATAGATGTTACTCAGTCCTCATGATCCGTTCTCGAGTCCTCAACTGAGTAAACAGCAAGAGCTTTTCTTACAGAAATTGCTGAATTACTTCCCCGTTTTTTTTGCAAGCAGGTGGCACCTCTCACAGACCTAACCAACTCAGCCTCATTTAAGAACAAACTATAGATCTAGGTAATTCTGCTTTAGGGACAAAAAGGGGTCTCATTGTCAATAATTTCTTCATGTTACCAAAATCTGGTTGTTGGGTTTTTTTTAGCAGGCAGCTTAGTGCTGCAGAAATTTTTCCTCTTTTTGAACAAATTTAATTCTCCTCATTCTAAACTCACTTTAAAGTTGCCATTTCAAATGTTAATTGCCTAAGAACACAGAGGAACAGATGCTCATATGTGCCCATTGTTCTCTACTAAAACTCATTGCCTCTGATCTTCACCTTACAAAAATCCTCAAACTGTAGAATTTCCATGGAATATTCCTTTGACTGATGAAGAATGACAACTCATTAACCTTCCAAAAACCTTCTAACAGAATGTGATTAACCCAATTTTGCCATGCATTGCTCCACACCTGCCATTTTTTAGTGCATCCAGGATGCAAGGAATTTGTCACTTGGCTTTGTTTCTTAGTTGTCTTTTGGGCTTTTTTGTTCATGGAATATCTGTTTTTCAAAAGCACTGACTGTTCCTTGCCCTGGTGGAAATCCAGCCTCCCATTAGCATGAGCTTGCAGGCATAGCTGTGAAAACGTCTTGCCCTAGAATATCAGTTCTGTGAAGTCCCAGTATTCCCAGACATGGACTTGTTTGGATTAATTTTGCAGGCAATGCTCTTTTTAAGTCATGAAATTAATACTAGTTATGCCAGGCCATCTGTGCCCACCAAATGCACATGAAACCATCCATCTTGATATTTCTAGAAACTGAAGGAACTGAGCACACATATGGATGTACCATCACTGACAAATATGTTTATCTGAAGCAGCTCTTTGAATCAGTCTTTTATCTAACATGTTCTCCATCTCTTGATGTTTCTACTGAGCTTGTCTTTCTCAATGAATAATGGCATTGACAAATTACATTAGAATCATGCAGTTAATTTCTTTGGCACAAGTATTAGAATGAAATTTATTTCTTTTCTATGAACCAGCTGCAGCCAGTAGCCCTATATTTTACAATTGTTACTACACTAAATTTGGTATTATCAGTCAGTTGAGCATATTTTATCTGCCACATCTATCTAAAATGATCAGACTTCATTAAGTGTATCCCACACTCTAATATATGAGAGAGAAGGATTTCAAAGACAACATTTTTATTAGATGCCAAATATTTCTTCCTTTTTATAGCTATGATTTTTTTTCCTGTATAATTTATCAAGTAACCATGTAATTAACAATTTCTATGCATATTTTTCACCCTTTTCTTCACTCCCATAAAATTACTAAAGTCATTAAGATTATAACTGTTAAAAATCTCTTAGCACTAATAAAATCTGTGGGCATTTACTGCTACGAGTTTGTTAAAACTCCAAAATACTAAAGGGACCTAAGCTAATAAACTCATTAATATGGAACTACTGCCAAGAGACAAGGTTTGCAAAGGTACATTTTCTTTGATTCTTTCATTTATTGTGATAATATGAAGTTGAATTTATTCCCTGTACTCTTGATAGCAAGGAGTAGCAACTTTGCAATCTAGTCACCTGAAAAATTCATAATTTTTTCTCTTGCAAGAGCTTTTGTGATTGCTTATCTATAGTATGAGCAATAACATTCCGTTATATAATTAGACTATAAAGGCATTTTTATTCTTAATCTAATTTTACTGGAATTGAAACTATTGACCATTAATAAATTGGAGAATTCCTAAATGTAAACCTATTTTTCAGATACAGTAAGCAGTGGTTTCAGTGGTCTTCTAAAGAATCCTTTGTGAGTTTGAGATTATTTGTTCAGATTAGTTGCATGCTTCATACCACATGTTCCATGATCTGTTCCTGATATATTTGACACATATCCTACTTAATTGTAGAATTATGCTTAAGAATTAGATTTTACATGAAAAGTAAAGAAGAATATATATCCAAATCAAATACACAATCACACAAATAGCCTAAGACTGCACATAGCTTGCCAAAAAAATTAATAAATCTTGCAGCAATGTGGGCTGCCATATTCCATACTGTCTACTCATTACATTTTATATTAGATCAGCTTCATTCAGTCAGACTCAGTCAGCCTGTAAGATCATGGAGCATGTCCTTCTAGAAGATATGTCCAAACATATGAGAGACAGGGAGGTGGGTAGAGATAGGAAACATGACTTCATCAAGAGGAATCCATGCCTGACTAATCTAGTGGTCTTCCACACTGGAACATCTGCATCAACAGACAAGGGAAGAGCTTCAGGTGTCATCTACATAGACTTCTGCAAGGTCTTTAACATGGTCCCACACAATATTCTTGCATCTAAATTGAAAATATATTGATTTAAAGGGTAGTCTCCTTAATATGTGAGGAATTCTCTGGCTCATGCAAACCTCATGAAATTCAGTAAGGCCAAGCTTAATCTCTTGCATTTGAATTGAGGCAACCCCCCATGTCCACAAAGACTGAAGGATGAATGGGCTGAGAGCAGCCCTGGGGAGAAGGTCTTGGGGATGTTGGTGGACAGAGAACTGGACATGAGTCATTGATGTGCACTTGAAAAAGGGTAGATTTAGACTGGACCTTAGGAAGAAATTTTTGACAGTGGGGGTGATGAGATACTGGAAGAGGTTGCCCAGAGTTGTGGGTACCTCTACGCTGTAAGTGTTCAAGGTCAGGCTGGCAGGAGCTTTGAGCAGCCTGATCTTGTGAAAGATGTTCCTGCCCAATCTATGATTCTACGAATCTGTGAGAAACATATTCCAATAAGACTTCATTACAAAGTAAAAGATTGATATCTGAATGCTCCCTAATAAAAATGATGGAGTCCTCATTCTATATAAAGTTGTAGTGCTTCAATAATGTTAACAAAGATAGGAGAAAAAAAAATCTGAATATATGTTTTCCAAATAATGGTTCATTCTGATGGAATTTTTATTAACTTGTAGAAGGATATGTAACAAACAGTAGTGCATGTGAGTAAACAAGTTAGTAAAAGTCTGGATTAATTGAGAGTTTACAGCATATCAACTAGTTAATATATTTTTGTTCACATATTCTCATATTCTAATCCTGACATAAGTGGAAGAGAGTTCACTCCAGAGGCTACCTCAATTTAGATTAGTCATGATTTGTAAAGAGTATGATTAGAACTGCTATTATATCCTGCCTTTCAAGTTTGTGGTAAAGTGCAAGGCACCTTAGCTAACACATTATAAACTACTTATTTAACAATAAAAGGCATTCTTAATGACAGACTTAGTTAACTGCATGTTTTACATAGTGCAGAAATTAGCATGCCATCAATCTTACCAACACCAAAATGAAATTTTAGTTTTATAATATGCAACTTCTTGGTTACAGTGGATGGACAAGAAGAAAGAAAGTGACTTTGTCCTAGAAAAATTGTATAAATCTTCTGCAGATATTTGCTGATATTCGATAGGTAATATGCATCCATACATGAATAGCATAAGTACATTAATTGGGGAGCATTAAAATTTACCAGGTAAAGTGATGATCAAGCTAAATTTAGCAAAAATTCAGTAAGAGAAAGAAGTTCTAAAAATCCCTGACTCCAATAAATGCATGAAAATGTAACCAACTACTACTCCAAGGACCAAACATTTCACTTCTGCAAATGACCAAAATTGTTATCAGTTTATCAGAGTTCAGAAGTTTGATGTACACTCAAATGGAATGAAACAACAAATCCTAATATAAAGCAATCGACTGACTACAATAGTCAGTAAATACAGTAATGTTTTTTTTTTTCTCTTGAGTAATTAGTTTTCCAAAGAAATATCTGATTTTTCTTTTCCAAATCCACCCATGCTAGGTTTCTCTCTGTAATTTCTTTAAAGTTTTAGTGGAAAATTTCTATTACTTTGTTAGTGTTTATTATTCTTCTATCATATTTTTATCATGAGATTATAAAAATGTTCACTTAAAAGTAATGGAAAAATAAATCTTCCCACAGAGTAAAAAGCTTAAAAAGCATGGTAAAACTGGCATTCAGTCAATGACTTAAAAGCAATCTTTTCTTGCAGCTTTGTAGGTGGGAATAACTAGCACATCATAGAAATTATTCTTCTCCTTCTGTTTTTATTCAGGAGGCTCAATCTATAAAACCATAAAGTTCTCATCCCTCAGTTATTTTAAATTTCTACAGTATTTAATGTAATCTGATTCAAACGATAACATATTGTCTTATGGAAATTACAGATCCAATGAAATAGAAAAATAGAGGACTAGAAATTTACTATAATTCATTGAGCTCATCGTCTGACCATAAATGTCCGACTCAGTCTTCTAACTATTCAATTTATCCTAGACATGCTTCTTAAAAAAATATCTTTTGTCTTCCAATTTCAGGTTTATTTCTTTTTAACAGTAAAATTGATCCATTTCTTCTTATTATTAAATAATGAAATTTTGTTCTTATCTGCTAGATGAACTGCAATCCCATATGTAAACTGCAATCATATCCTCCTCAGCTGAAATTACTCTGTTTGACAGAAAGACATCAAGATGCCCCAACTGGCTCTGAGTGATCTGGAACATTTATACACTATTATATGGACAGATAGAATCAGTGTGTCTGTGCTGGCACATCTAACAATCAGTATAATCGGTCTTGCTTGTCATCAGTTAAATAGAAAAGGTACAAATGAGTCCCACAGCCTGTGACATGTAACCATATCTCTTTCCTCCTGCCACTTTCTGAAAAAGAACACAGCACTGTACATGAAAAATTTGAGCTTTTGGTCTCTATAGTTTCTATTTTATGAATTTTATTCCCTTCTTGTTGAATTACTTCAATACATTTTTGTCATTTGCTAAATTATTTTTTTCCGCTGTGTGCCAAATTTTTAAACAAAAATATTAAGTACAGTTGAGGAGCTGTCTGTGGTACTCTACTTAAAAAGCTCTCCATGTTGTTTATCTTTCAGTACAGATACAATTCTCTGTCTTGCAGTGAAACTATTTTAGTCAGTTTATAAATCTGCTTTATCCATCCCATCCTTCTAAAACTGTATCACATTGTCCTCCATTTTGATTTAATAATTTTACATGAAGTCTCATGGGAAATTAAGCTTGGGTAAATTTGAGCTACTCTATATCCTTTCCTACAGAAAATTTGTTGCATTTTTTTATGTAACATGTTTATTTGGAATTATCTATCCTTTATAAAACCAAGTTGTACTTTTATCCCAACTTTCAAGTATATAAAATGAAAGATGAATGTAAGGCACTGTTATAGAAATTAAGTGAGACACTGTTAAAACAGAAGCTGTGCTCTTTTAAGAATGTTTGTAGAAACACACAGGACGCTTTGAACCTTTATCACTGCTGTGACAAAAGAGTATTTTTGGAAATATTATCAAAACTAGGAAGATAATGGGAATAAGAATTTATCTCAAATGTTTCATAAGATTGTTCCATCATTTCATAATGCAAAATGGCTGTCCTGATGCTGGATTAAAAAATTTAATTTAAATTTAATTTAAAACTAATTTAAACTATATCTTGAGTTTACTTGTTCAGATTTTCTAAGATACTTCAGTTTCTGTACAAGAATTTGGATGAAGTGTTTTTACCAATTTACGAAATAGCATATGCTCTTCTTGTTTCTAAGAGTCCAGAATGGATTTTGCCTTCAAGATAAATATAAATAATCAAAAGTATTAAATTAAAAATATTTTAAACTCTTAATTTATTAATTGAAGAAAATGGAAACAGATTTCAGAAGTCTTAAAGTGACCTTTTCAGCTTATTGTGTTTTGCATTGATTCAAATTGATGTGGACTAATAGGTGTGAAGAGTACAAGTAGATTAATTTTCAGAATCAAATATTTTGTTCCAGAGAACCAAAAATAGGAAATGTATAACCACTCCCTCTAGTATGTGTTTATGGGGTTTTAAATTTTATTGCATTCTATCCACAATTATTTTTATTAGTTCCTGTAAGCTGACATACTAAAAAAAAATCTACAAAGTGAAAATATAAGTGAAATTCAGCAGCTTTTCCCCTAGCATTAGAAGATAGACAACTAATGCACTCAAAGCAGTAACTACCTGATCTTCATAAGCTTCATGTAAGGCCTGTGTTTTGACATCAGGTGTCTGGTTATACTGTTTCAGAGGTTAAATTCCCTGCAGAGTTAAGTAGGTTGTCCAATGTCTTGTTGTCAGTCCTTACTGGCATCCAAGGTTACTCTGCTTTGGGGTGCTACAGCCATACTACAAAGACTGGTGATCAAGCGTTTGAAATATCTCAGTTTATCTTCTGGGCACAAGCTCATAAATCAAGAAGACCTGAAAAAGTTTTTTTGGAAGTTTCTTTATCATCCATGAATTTCAAAACTTTCCACATTATTTTTCTACTGTTCTGCATGAATAGCACACAGTGCAAAACAAAAATTCATCAAGATGCTGCTTTTATGGCCTTTGTGCTCCTACCAAAGCTGTTTCAAATAGTTCAGCACATTTTGAAAAACAAAAAACATAATAAAGAAAAGCAGCTGGGCATACATACTGAAAGATCTTGAAAAGATATAAGGAAAAGTAATTTCTTTGTCAAGTGATTGACAGTGAAATGTATTGCTTGCTTGTTTTGCTAGCAATCCAAAGAACTTAGAAGGAAAAAAAGAAGGAGAATTACACCTTACCCATGTCCCACTTGGATTTGCTGCTTGATCAGAATGTTATTTCCATTTTGAAAACTTGTAGAAATATGTCTAAGAAATCAGTACCTTGTGTGTTAGGAGTAGAGCAATAACTACAATACCAAGGAAAAGTCCAAGACTCCTGGTTTTCAGAACTGAATGCTACTTATTTCACTGCTGAAACTTTATGCCCAGCCACTGAATATCATGGGTCTTTACCTGGATATAGGACTCCATCTAGGGCTGAGCTATCTTTTTTCTATATTTATCCATCAAATAAGTCCAAAGGTAAGAAACTCATCAAATAGACTGATTTGATACATCACAAGGTATCAAGCCCTTCTCTGCATTACATAGAAAAGAAAGTAAAAGGCATATAGGTCTCAACTTATATTTATCATTCATGTAATTATAATTAAAGCAGATTTGTCCATGTATCTCTTATAGCATCTAAAAAAATGCATTTTCCACAGTTTTCAGCACTGTTATTGCTAGTATACTACAACATTATACTCTCTGCTGTAAGCAGATAACAGATGAAGAGGTAACAGTAGCTTGCAGTGCTTCATAAGGCACAGGAAAAAAAACAAGTTTAAGGAACTGTAATTGAAAAATATATTGAGAAAATGATCAAAATTATGATATCAGTAAGTATTGGCTCTCATTATTGAAAATCTACTTCACAAAGGACACTGTTATATTAGCTTTCAGAGACTAGAAGTAATATCTTGAAATTATTGCATTTTCCCCCCTTATTCATACAGTAACAAAATCTCAGCTCAGCTGAAGCCAACAAAGTTCTACAAACTTTCAGAGAAAATGGAAAAAATGTCCCTACTTTCAAGTCAACCAGAATGTCCCTTGGGGTTTGTGCATGTTTCTGTGTGAAGGTAACTGGAAATTAAAAATTAGCTCAGTAGAAAAGGCTAGTGCAGCTCTTTTCTTTTATCCAAAACTTGTAAAGTAAAAATTTGAAGTGAATACTTCCATTTTGGGAGTTATTTAATTTCCTGGGAGATGTGAACTCTGCAAGGAATAATGGCCTAATGACCATGATTAAGAGTACACTTAAGTGCAGCACTACCCATCAATCGTTTTGATGCTCTAAAAAATTACATAAATTGTTAATCAAACCCTAAAGTAATTGACTAAATTCAGCATCCCGCATCAAAAGTTTTTCTTGGTTTTGTCACTGCGAGAAGATAGAAATCTATGAAGAATAAAAAAATATTAGATTAAAAAATAGGCCACTTGTTCATGGGTGATAGTGTCCTAGGTGAAGGAAAGAAAAGTTTGATTCATATGATTTAAAAAGGAAAGAAAAGGGGTTTGAATTAGGACCTCCTGTTCTTCTTGAGCTGTTCTATTTTTTCTGAGATCTCTCAAGAACATATTTCTTTGGAACATGACTCTATTCCTTCCAGTGCCTAGTCAAGAGTTTGGGTTTAGTGTTGCATTCTTCAGCCTTGAAAGAATAATTTTTTCATCTCACATGAGATAAATGCATTTTTCTGCTTAAATTTTCAAAGTTTTCTTTTTCATTATGGAAAAAAATAGTATTCAACTTGCTTAATGTTATGTTGTATGTCCCTTTAGATTTTGTGGAAGGAAGAGACCATGAAAATGTATTTCAAAGAAGCACAAATCTTTTAAACTGAGATATCTTATAAACTTTCTTATCTGGCTTTATAAATACATACTCTTGGAGATCAGCACTCATAACCTTTCAGAAATTTCCAGAGAAGATTTTAGATACAGGTAATACTGATATCAAGCATTTCTCACTTGGTTTACCTAGGCTGCATTTCCTTTTAAGAATTCTTTGGAGTTTGGACTATTATGATGAAAATTATCAAACTGAAAAAACTCTCAACCTGTTTTGTTAAATTCTTCCCTCAAGTAAAAATTACTTATTTGTAAAAGTGACCTTTAAGTGAAAACTCTTCAGTGTTAAATGTCAGTGGCAATTTTATTTCTACAATGAATTATGAAACATGAATTATGAATCATGATAAATTCATGAGTTTTATGAGCTAAATAAATCTATTGCACATGAAAATTTAAGAGATGTAAGAGGCTCTTCAGGTGAAGAAGAATAAATGCACTGTGCCATGCACCTTAAAAGTTCATCTACTTATCTAGGGCCCAAGCCTGTTGTTGAATCTACCAGGCAGGGACCATCCCTGTGGACTTACACAGAGACTTTGTAACTTTGTAACTCTCCACAACCTTAGTTTTAATCAGGGTGGAATCCTGTTTTTGGAATATTCATGGATAATTATTGAGGTTGTCCTTCTCAACATTAAAAAGCATTACATGTTTCTATGCTTATAAATGTTGCCAAAACCCACCAATCTATCCCTACTGATTACTAATACTTCCTGTTTTATTTTAGCCCATTAGATGGGCCAAAAGTGGCTAATCATAATCTAAATTGTGTTGTTCAAATTTCCTAGGGCACTGTCATAAATTTATCCTTTCCATAGATTCCTTGACAGTAACCGCGCATTAGGTTTTTTTACATCCCCTGTTTCATAGGTCAAGAACTGCAGCATGAGATTTAAGTTTCTGATTGCACCAATCTCCCTCATGAAAATTACTTGAAGCAAGCCTCAAAACCCCTTTATCTCCAGTGAAAACATCAATCAACATCAAAGACAACTTTCTGAAACAAGTGAGCATGTATTAGCCACATAGAACTGCTTTTAAGGTGCAAAGCAAGAGGGGTAAATGATCACCTCCTAAAGCCAGAAGCTTCTCCTTCTAGTCATTGCAATTGTTCCATGTTTGCCACTTTCTTAATTACTACATTTCTGACTGTTAATAGATTTCTTCATTTCATGGTGAGATAATTTTAATTGTATGCATGTATTCCTTTCATCCACAAATAACCAAACTTATTCTAGTTTTTGAACCACAGTTAAAGTTTTTCAATCCAGGCAAACCAACAAAAGTTCCATTGGTAAACCAAGCCAAGCATGTTTTAATGAAAATACAGAACTTTGAGTGCCATGTATCTAAAGTAAATGTTCTCTCCTCAATAGAATAGTGTTTCAAGCTCATTAAAATAATGAGAAATATTTCAAAAATACCAAAAGGCTGTGATGGCTTCTTAATGATCTGTTTAAAAATTTCCATTTTGTTATAACTGACGTTATGACTTCCTATCTTTGCTTATAACAAAACAATTCTAAAGTATAAGAATTTTTTACAGAGTGGATATTCATTTAATCAATTAAGAATTTTTGTCTTTCTTAATATTATGGTCAGATCAAACGTAGCTAAGATAATCTTTTTAATGCTCCTAGAATAGAAAGTCTTGTCTTTAAAAGAAACTTACTAAATAGTATATCAGTAATCTGACTATGTCTGTAACTACCATCAAGTTAATTCCCTTTGTTTTATTTAAACAAAATCATTCACTATATTTTGTTTGTTTGTTTGTTTCAGATATTAGTTTATGTTCTATTCTAAAGGAAATTAGTAGAGTACTTCCGAATTGTAACTTGCATGGAAAGTTTTGCAAAAGAGATAGTGAAAAACAAAGTCATAAACTTGGTAATTTTCAACTCACTGTTGACAATTATTGTAGATTAATAATAATGAAATGGATTTCTGGCAAGTGTATCCACTAATATGAATTTCTGCAGTAACTGTTTTGCCTATAGGGTTCTTCTCAGTATTTTTTTGCTATTGTTATGAATTTCATGCACCTAGCTCCACGCCCTTTAACATTATGAATCATACTTCAAAGACACAGAATGAAATATTTAAGCAATTTTTTTTCTGAAAACAATAGATTCATTATGGCAAAATCATTTTGGAGCAGTAAACCATTTTATATGACACTTAATAAAAGTTTTACATCTTAAGGGCATAGATTTGAGTTAAAATCACAGATGTGCTATTAGAGAATAGGCAATGGGAATTAAGGAAATTTGAGATATTTTCTGAATGTTGTCAAACTTTAAGTTTTCTGCCTCAGTGATTATAATTGCAAAAGAGTAGAGTAATATCTTGTGCAAGGCTGTAACCTAACAGTACGGAGACCTGGAGAAATGGGGACACAGGATGCATATAGAAAAATACAGGCATGACATCAGAAGAGGTGAAGGCATGCTCCTCCCTCTTCCCCGTGCTGTATAAAATTCAGCTATGTTCTGTTTTTAAAAAAAAAAAAAAAAAAGGAACAAAACAAAAAAACCCAAAAAAAACCAAGATGTGAAGCTGGAAAAACCTGTTTGTAGACAAAAGGAGGACAAAAATGTAGAATCTAACACCAAAGACATTGAATTAAAATGGAGTTGCAGACCACTGGATTAAAAACTAAGTGTAAAAGTGTATGAGAAAACATTAAAAAATAATCCCAGATGAATGAAAAGTGTATGAAAGTGTATCCAAGGTGAATGAAAGGTGTATCCTTTCTATGAAGGAAAGATTAAAGGGAGGAAAAAGAGGCAAGGAAGAAGACACAAAGAAGAAGAAATTACCAACATTAATATCATATTTCTCATGGGGAATATGATATTAACGGTTTTCATGGTCTTTGGGAGAGGACTCCAAATGCTGAAAACTCAACATAGACCCCATCTGCCCCTGTGATCTGCAAAATACTTAAAAATCATAATTGTCTTAAACTCTGCTAAGATCACCAATGGATTTTGCACGCTATAGCAAACTGCACAAAGAACCTGTGACCACTAAAGCCCACCTCACTCCCAAACATTCCTTGTGGATTTTGGGAATTTAAACTGTGAGTAAAGCCACCTGATGAGAAATTGGGTAAGACAAAGGTGGTACTATTGTTGCTCCCAGATCTAAGGAAAGGTAAATAAGGGTGGGGGAGGCCATACCTCACAGACTCATTTGCTGAGTTTAGGGCAGCAAGTTTGCACACTGCCCCCCAAGCCAAGGGGGAGGAACAGTTTTTGAGTGTGAGTTGTCAAAGCTTCTGGTCCACATCAGACAGAGGGGTAGAACACCCAGCACCAGAAGCTAAAAACTGAGATTTGGGCCAGATAAGAAGCAGACCCTGCCAAGATCAGATGGGGCCTTTTATCATATCAGTTGTCCTCCCTTATACAAACTGGCTTAGTTTTGAAACTCCCCACATTCCCACTGGACATCCACATTCCCATGGGACATCGACATTCCCACATAGGCCAGAGGGTTTCCTCCCTTTGGAAGGGGCATAACTGGCTCAACTCTACAGACATGAGATGCAGCTGTCATATCTTAGAAGGAATCATAAACCATCAAAGACCCACAAAGTGACCTCAGACTCATTTCTGGGGCCTTGCACATGATCCACAATGTTGCAAAAGGCAATGTAAAACATCCCCCACCCACCAAGAGGAGTTACCTGGCCATTCCCACATAAACCTGAATGTCCATTAACACATTGAACTCTGTGTTTCTTGAGGCCATCACCACAAATTCTCTGTCACCCTATCACCTTCCTCTACATCATCATCTTTTCTTTCTTTCTTTCTTT
>WBND01000236.1:538871-647336 GCA_013398595.1 Tychaedon coryphoeus | reverse complement strand
TTCCTTCCTTCCTTCCTTCCTTCCTCTCTCTCTCTCTCTCTCTTCCTGTTGCTTTCTCACTCTCTCTCCCCTCCTCCAAATGTATCATTAAATAAAATCTATACAACTGACTTCAGCCTATGGTCTCATCAACACCTTAATTGAGGCATAAGCATGTCTATAATAAAAGGATTGCAATTTTATCCCCTGAAGTTACAGAGTTAAGGCTGAAGTTACAGCGATGAGGGCTCAGAGTACTGGAAGGGTGAGATAATTCTGGACTGCTCATAATTCTTTGACTAAACTCTTAAGATTTCAGCTATACTAAAAATAAGTGCTTGGCTTTATGTATTTTGTCTCCTTTTCATACATAATAATATTTTGAGGTTGAAAAGAGATGAGAATGGATTCAGAAGGAATTCAGGGTTTTGGAAAAGAGAAAAGACTCAATCATTTTCCTGTATGGTAGATTTCAGGTTGTTCTGGGTCACCAGGCAGTGAAGTTCCATTAATTACAACAGTAAAATGTCTTAAAATCTGTTCTGATTTCCACAACTAAAACAGTTAGTATATTTGCAGTAGTGAAATGCATAATGTACAGAAGAATGAAGAAGCGAGATATATATTTTTCTGCTGTTGCTAGTCAGAATTTTCAAAACAGGTTTAATCATTGTTTGAACTGTGGGATAGGCATTCAAATATTTGTTTAATTTTAAAATGTCAAAAGATACTGTTAGTTTCTACTGTTTTGATGAAACAAAATCCTTCATTATTCATCCTCTGTGTTTGGTATTGGTATATTCAAATATATGTTAATGAAAAACAATAAAAACAATTTCAGAACAGTTTCAACAATGAAAGTTGAAAACAAGCATAATTTTAAAATATTATAGAAAACTACACATACATATTTTTGCAACTTCAATAGCTATTCACTTTTAATCACTCACAGATGATAGCAAAATATTGTTGATAGATTTATGCATTATTCATCTATAATAATAGCCCAATATGATTTGTACTACTTACTCATTAGTCTCTTGCACTTTCAAGTAATAGCAGAAATCAAGTAGAAAAGTAAGACAGAGCAGTACAGAGACATGCACTAAGAGAACATACTTTTTATTAAATAGATGTAATTATTCACCACTGAAAACAAGTGTTAAGAAAATAATTTACACCCCCTGTGACAAGGGAGAATGAAACCAAATTGATTAATAAAGAAGACTATGATAAAAAGTACTTCAGCATTAGAATCTGTTTAACCAAGAGGAAGTGTGAAATGATGATGGTTGTATGGGCTTGACTCTACTCTCATTTTTCAGAAGCATTTATGCACTTACAATAATATGTTGTAAAACACCCCAAAACAAATGCTTCACGTACCACAGTGAATGGGCCCCATTTGTGAGTTTGGAAATGGGTTCTTTCTTTTGCCCTGTACTCAAGACCACATTTTGTATTAGAAACATTTAATAACACTCCTAATATTGTCTTCATGTATCTCTTCATGAGAGATTGCATGGAGATGTCTTGTTCTGCCCTGTAAAGGTAATTCATTGCTCACCAGAATGTTTGTGTGACTTTGTATATCACATATATACTGCCTCACTGTCATCACAGGCGACTACCATGAGTCGACTGATGCCAGTGGATGTGACTTCTAGGTCTTCTAGGATTTACAAGAAGGTATCCTTTAGATGAGAGAGAGAGCAGGGGAAAGGCACCCTGGGAAAGATGATTTGAGAGGAAGGGTCAGGATTAGAGATCAAGACTGGTGTGCTACTGGCAGCTTAAACAGGAAGAAGATGCAGATAAGACGTTCTACAGAT
This sequence comes from Tychaedon coryphoeus, assembly GCA_013398595.1. NCBI lineage: Eukaryota > Metazoa > Chordata > Aves > Passeriformes > Muscicapidae > Tychaedon > Tychaedon coryphoeus. Next base: position 645,525 of record WBND01000236.1, on the reverse strand, counting down.
AAACGGAGGGAGCTTTGCATTTGCAGGCTCTTGTTCTTATGGAGGTCTTGAACCACCTTGATATCTGGTGGTGGGGGAACTCAGCTGGGGATAAGCAAACAATGAGGTTTCAGGAGTGCATTGATGATAGCTTCTGGATTAGCACCAGTCATTAAGCAACACTTGAGGGGAGATGAACTGGCAGAGTTTATAATTAGAAGCAATAAAAAAGTGGCTGGGGATTGAGGGTTAGAGTTGGCAGCCATGACTTCAGTGACTATGGCATGGTAGTATTCAGGAGGGGAAAAAAACCAAAAAACATTATTTCCCTGGATTTGAGGAGATGGTTTTTGGCTTACTCAGAGACACATTTGGAAAGGCTACATAGAATTGGTTCTGCAGAGAAGAGGCATCCAGGAGTCTCCTCCACACCCAAGGAGGGTCCAATCCCAGATAGGCCAAGCCTAAGGTAGCAGAAAGCCTGTTTGAATAAACAAGGATACAGTCTGGGCACTTGCAGTTGAGTGCAATAAGGGAATAATGATTTAGGTGAATAAAATTACAGGTCAACAAGTGTTTCTACAAGTTTGTCAGTAGCTTAACAAAGATTTGAAAAACTGTGGCCCCACTGCTGAATGGGGCAGGGGAACTGGTGACAAAAGACACATAAATCATATTCAGTACCTTATTTGTCTCAGTGTTTACTAGAAAGTAAAGAAATTCAGAAATCTTAGGTACAAGAAATCTTGGGTACATTATACCCACAGGACAGTCTTCAGTGAGGAGCACTGGGTCTCAATGGAAGATTGAGTTCAGGAATACCTACTCAGTCTGAAATATAGCTCCTGGGATCCAACAGGGTGCTCCAACAAGTGCTGTGGAAGATGGACACTAGAACTGTAAGGCCACTATCAGTCATATTTGAACGGTTTTGGCAAGCGGAAAAAAGAAAGGGTCAGTTCTACCTTCAAGAACGTCAAGATGGAAGATCCAGAGAATCAGGCTTCTATTGATCTCACAAGGAAATAAACCTGCAAATCATTCTCAAATGTAGGAAGGACAAGAAGGAAGGTACTTAAGTACAAGAAGGTACTTAAGTGTAGTCATTACAGATTCATGAAGAGGAAATCATCCTAACCAACTTGATAATTTTCTACAATGAAAAAAGTAACTCAGCTGATAGGGAAGTGGATGCTGTGAAACTTGACTTTAACAAGGCTTTTGACATTGTCTCCAATAATATCCTCATAGACAAACTGACAAAATATGTAGCAAATATTGTTTAGCATGTTTTTTGTTTTTGTTAAAATTGTATAGGGTTTGATGTAATTTAATTTGCAAGGAAAAATGGTTTCAAAATACTAGAGAGTTTATTACTTTTAACTTTAATGCTTCATAGATCAATGAGCTGCTATTAATTCTTTTTACAAAATGATCAAATAAAAATAAACCAAGTACAATATAACAAAATGCATAATTGTAGTTATCTCAAAGCATTTTTATCTATCAATTTTCTTTTATAAAAATATTTAGTTCATCATTGAAATTAACAATGGGAAAAAGTCTGTTTAAATCAAAAACATCATAGCCCAGAAATACCTGATCTAATTAGTTCTGCTACTGTTGCTATTATGTATACATAAAGAGGTAAAACACAGAAATACTGATTGCAGATGAATTAAAAACAGAGTATGAGTTCCTAACTCACAGAAGGATCCTGTAATTTGGGTCATGCAATTCATGATTCCTCAACTATTTTTTCAGAACATTTTCTTTTTATATCCCTTAAAGACCATCTAAGGAGGTCCTTTCTGTAGTACTAGAAAAATTAATTGGTCTCTCTACTTGCCTCCTGAAAAAATTCTCAACAGCACATGTTCTCCTGACATTTTGGGACATTTTGTTTAATAACTAATTCTCATTAGGTACAAAAAGATGGTACTTAAATCTTTGCACCCACTGAGTGTATCGAAGTGCTGTTACAGTGTAATTCCCTCTCAGTACCAGTTGACAACTTAGTTAACAATTCTAGTCCCAACTAAATGAACTAGCGAGGCCATGATATTTAAGAGGAGTCTTTACCTTTTGCTGTCCTTCAGAACTCATCTTAGGCTTGACATTTCTATTTTAATGAGATATTCTGCATTTCTGATTCCTACTCTGATGCTGAAGAAAGGTCTGACAAGCAATTGGAGATTTATTTTATTCTTACTCTTAATCTAGACAAACTGCACAGGAAGAAAAATACATTTGTTTTTCCTTATGATCGCTGACCATGGAAAACATTTGCTGGGTTGTTTGCTTTTTTTAAAATGAGTTATTGCCATAAGAAAATCTTAAGGAATATCATAGATGCAAGGGAAATTATGGCAATTAATTTAGTCAATTTCTTGGATCCCTCCACTTTTTGTCACCATATAGGGATCATATCTTCCTGTATCTGAATACAATAGTCATCACTTATTACCTTGTGTGAAAGACCAAGTAAATGTAAGGGAGTATGGGAAGACAGAAGTCTGTTGAAATCTTAAACTCATCTCTTAGCTGTGCTTCCACTTGAAGGCCATTCCTGGCTTTAACCTCTGCAACAACACCCATATACTCTTAAATCCAAGTTTAATAAATATTTGAAAACTGTAAATCCATTCTAGAGAAACTAAATAGTAAAAACTTTCCTGTGGTTCCTATGAAAATGCAATGAGTTTTGACCACATACAATACTTAGTATTTGAGCTCCATAAAAGACCAATGTCCTGGGATTTCAAAGCTGCTGAAGCAATTTAGAGCTGTATGTTTCGTTGTAATTTGGTAAAATATGCTTTCAGCCACAATTCCCAGTTCATGTCAAGGAAAGGTTGGACACATAATTTTATAAAATGCTTGAAAATTTCCCATTTTGACCTTTAGTACCATCTTTCAATAATTGAAGGGCTTCGAGCCCAGAGGGTTTGGATTCATAGGTTCACACTGTTTATTATAAACTATGAGACAGAAGCTTTGGAAGGTGGGAAAACCTTAGTAACTATAATGAAAAAAGAATATCTCACAAGAAGTTGGCTGTTTCTCCCAGCTCTGTGTGACCCTTATGAGTTGTGCTCTCATCTATTTTAATAATTTAGAATTACTTACTGCACGGAAGTGTATCTTAAATCATCTCCCACGTAATGTGCTAATTGAGATACAGACAATAGATTTACATATAGATTTTTGAGCAGAAAAGAATGATATTTTAATTTCAAAATGAACCCTAAAATATCAAGTGGGATGTGATTCAATTTATACATAAAAACCATTAAAATTTAAGCACTTCAGAACGTCAGAGTATTCTCTTTCAACATTTTGCATTTGAACTCCCAAATTGTTAATGTTTTAAAAAGCTGTAGTTTACATTTCAACAGCTTTTTCTTTCATATTTTCAAAGTGAACAAAAAATATTTTATTATCTACTCTCACATAGCCAAAAATTGTCTTGGTACCAGAGTCTAAAATCAGTCGTGTAATTTTTGCATAGGTAATGAATCAAAATTGAAAGTGTTCTTCAATCATTCACTCTCTCCTTATTTCTTCTGTAGATATTACTCTCATTTGTAAACAAATGTACAAAGATGAATGCTTACTAACCAATTATTCCTAGATGTGAGGACTCTGGACTAATAGTCCCAATGAATTCTTTGGAGAAGCAGGAAGGAGGCTCATTGTTGTTCTTGCCCCACTCAGTGACAGTGTAAAAACATCATCAAGCACAGGTATGGCCATATTGGATGCTGTGTTAAAGTTGACCTTAAAATAACAGTTGGCCTTTAAATTATTCATTTAAAATAACAAAGGTCCTCAGAGAGACATAAACAACAATATTCTCATCAAAGATTTGGAAAAAGTGGAAACATAAAATCAAAATTTAAAGAGGGATGAGAAAGAAGGAGGAGCACCTCAGAATATTTGAAAGTTGATCTAATAATGATTATTATATGGAAATAAAATGGAGACTTAGAAGTATTGCACAGCAATCTTGAAGTACTAAGAGTCCAGTACTATAAATTAGATTTTCTAATAAACAACTGACTGAATGATAACGACTAGAATATTTATACAAAAGCATACAAGTTATTTTTGGAATTATGCTGGGGCTGTGTAGGAAAAGTTACCTTGCAAATAATAGCTCCAATAGATCCAAGTATCAATGCTTTTTCTGGGTTATGACTGAGAAAAAAAGTTTATTATTATTGTGATGATCTGTGATCTACTGTATCCGAGGAAATTTTGGGCAGATGATGTTGTTCCTAGAGAATGTGATTAATGCAGAGAAAAGGACTTGATGATAGTGATTGATGTTTAACTATTTTAACTTTTATTAGAAAAAGTAGACAGCAGAACAGTCTACAAAGCAAATGATCAAAATTAATCACCACTTTTGACTAATTAATCAAAAGCCAAACAAAAACTTACAGCAATATATGCTTAGAGACAAAATTATAAAATCCAAGGCTCACAAGGGTACACAGCAACAAGGGATCAAGAACAACTAAACACTATCAAAGCACTGAAAGTACAAGAAATACCAAGGAGGAGACTCAGACACTAATCACTCCAACAGGAAATAAAAGATAACCCCCAAAAAGCTAAAGTACTGATTCTTTACAAATCAGTCTTCACTATAAAGGTCATCTACTGACATACAGCTAACATAGTTACCATCACTGACAGCATCAGGTGAGAAAAGGAAAGGTTGCCTAGTGTGCAGACAAGAGAAATATGTCACACATACAGCTGGACCTTGTCACAAAAGTGGCTGATGAAATCTTAGATTAAGACCAAATCTTAGACTGCTTTTCAACACAGAAAAATATGAAAAGCATAAGGAGCCCATCATGGTAGCTTTTATATAGCTGAAAAGAGAAGAATCACATTTTGGAATATAGTTTAAACTCCCAGAAATACTGTTGTAAAAAGAATAGATTTTTTGGCTTCAAGCACAGAAGAAAATAGCACAGACTAATTAGAAATGCATCTGGTTAGACCATTGTAGTTGACTCATTAACAGGTAGATGTTGAATTCATTTGTAAAGTACATTCAGAGAACAATTATGGTCCGTTCACTATTAAAAAAAGTGGATGTTCCCAAATAGAGGTCTGATGTGATTTGTCTGCATTACCACTTCACTTTTCCCTTCTTAATGATCTGGAAGACTGTGCAACTATGTTTTATATTTTTAAAACATAACAAAGTGAGAATTATTTTATGTTAGAAGGCAGGATTGGAGTTCAGAATCACCTCAGTAAATTTGAAAAGAGATTATATAAGTATGTGACAAGAACAATTATTTAAACAAAATGTATATAGTAAAGGCTTGAAGACTCCAATTTGATTACAATATGAGCAAATATATAAAGTGTTTCCGAGCTACATACACATCCTGATATGTAAATCCATCATGAGTCACACCCAAAACAGGAAAAGCCTTTTCTGGACTTCCATGTCAAGAAAGACCATTTGCAGAGAATCTATAGAACGATTATGAGGATCTACAAACCCCTATAGATCTCAACATCAGAAAGCCTCAGTTGGAATAACTTTAGGCCTAGCATAGTATAACATTGCAGTGTCAACTATTAATAACTGCATCTGGCCAAAATCAAGACATCATGGTGTAGAAAGAGTGGAATATACTGTAAATTTTTCTGAATAGAAAATTATGTCGATTGAAAATTACATCAGTACAAAATAAACTTGCTTAGTAACTTTGCAGTAACACTTGAATTCTCACAGGTGTAATCAGGGTTTTATAATAAAATCAACTGTTTGGAGGTCTTTTTTAAGCTTTGAAACTTAATGTCTCAGGATTTATTAATACTGACAAGAAAATAAAGAGGATAAAAAAAGGAAAATAGAACATAAAAAATTTCCAGCCATGACTGTTTCAGCAGAAGATGTTATGAAAGACCAAAGTCAGCATAAAGTAATATTTTATACACTTATCCTTGCAAGAGATGGTGAAGTTCTGGTTTCTGTTTCGTTTGCTTAGTCTGACTGTCTCTCTCAAATGAAGCTCTGTTAAAATATACTGGATATCCCTGCTCAATCCCTAAACTATCATGTCCTCTTCATCATGTTGTTGCTAATGAAGAAGCAGAAAGACCTATTAGAGTTAATTATTCCAACATTTTTATATCTTGCAGTTGATTATCTTGATAACTAAGAAGCCCTCAGAGATTTCCAGACCTTCATTTTTGTCTGAGATTTTCTTCCATTTGGATCATTTCGTGTCTAATATTGTCAAAGCTTACACTGGGCCCTTGCTGAGTATTTCCCCCCTATGCCTCCATTTCTTTCACCACACTTCCAGGACTGTAAATACCTTTGGGACTTCTGTTCTTTTATTAAATCCAGTTCAGGTTGGTCTGATGGAGATCAGCTGTTATGTGCACAGAAAGCAAGACTATGTAAAGTTTGCTTCTATAGAAAAATACGCTAAGAATTTGTTTATATATATATTATATATTATATTATGTATATTATGTATATTATGTATATTATGTATATTATGTATATTATATTTTTATCTATTATTATATATTATATATTATATGAAAATTATTTATATGTATATGTGGGTGTATGTGTGTATGAAAAAAAAGAAAAAATTACAGGGTTTTGAAAAGGTCTTTTATTTCACACTAATCAATTGTCAGGAATTTGGATAAAATTTATGTTATTAGAATAATTCAGGAAAGTAAAAATAAAGTCAAATATATTTAATATATTTAATTTATTTAAATAGTTTCAAAGGAGATCAGTCAAATCCATCTTATTTCCTACATAGATTACTAGAGCTGTTTATCTGGTTTCTTGCTGTTTCTCAGTTTAGAAAAGATTTAATGCTTAAACAATAATTCCATAAGAATTCAATTCTTCTCCATGTAGTTACAGTTCAGGATGTCTGCATCACTCACACGCTGATTAAACTTTTTGTTAAGAGTGCAAAAGTCGTGTGTTGATGCTCTGCAGCACATTCAATTTCCCTCTACATATCCAAAATGAAATAATTTTATATTTACTTGCATTGCTAATCATAATTCCTTTAAATAAAACAAAAATCTTCCTTGGAACATGTTGGACATAGGAGAAGAAAACTAAAATTTTAGAGAAATTAATACAGATGTCAAACAAGGTTTTTTTCTATGAAAGTCAAGGAACATTTTTGGCATTTATTTCAATTGCACAGGACACAATACCTCAAATCTTGAGAGCACGCTAAAACTACTTTAGATGACAGCTGAGATGAACATACTTATTCAAAGATAAAATAGTTTAAAAGTGCTTTCTCATTTTGGATCAATACTAGAAAAATATCAGAACTACTAGCAAAATGAATGCCTACTATATTTTTACATATAGACATAGATGTTGTAGCTTCCAGGATATTTATTTAGCTCAGTTTTCCACAAATTTTCTGATTTAAGCTTATTAGTAATCACCGCTAATAGTCATGAGAAAAAAAATAAGCAATTGGACTTCAGGGGAAAGGATGAAAAAAATATTAAATGAAACTATCTCATGAATTCATTTGAAAAAATCTCGATATTAAATATTTAACTTTAATCCATAAAGAGTGTCCCATCCAGAGAAAAGTGCATGCTTTAACTAACCTTATGTCTTTGCTCCAGAAGAACAGTATTATATTCTACTAGAAATCTCCAAAGGTTTCATTTTTAATGGATTTTAATTATTTCAACCTTCTCCATTAATAAAATTTTGCAAGCTTGATTTATTCAAATTTAATTAGACAGAAGAAAGAAGAGTCAGAGACTAGAATACAGAGGGAGGAAGAAGCAGCTGGGAGTTGTTGGAATAAAAAGATGTGCTGGCAACAGAAGGAAAAAAAAAAGCCATAGTGGAGCTCTCAAAGTTAACAAAGTATTCACCCATTCCTCCTGAGCATTCTGACTGAGCAAGGCGGGGTAATTAATAAAATATACAGCTCAAAACACATGCCTGAAGTGTTCTCCTGTTTAATTTTTCAGAGAAAAATACCTTATGCCTCACAGCAAAAGAAATTATTCTCTTTCCCCTCTGTTTCCGGTGAAACCTGGCAGTTGCATAAGTGGCTCGAAGGGAAATGATTCTTAGCTGGTCTGTCTTTTTATGTATTCATTACATCCTACTCACTCCTTTATATTATAAAAATAGCAGCACAAATTTTAAACAATTCTGTTGGATGGTACTGCTAGTTAAAAATGGGTAATCAGATTGATGGAGTATAACATTTGCAAGGCTTGGATAATATTGAGGGCATCTCAGTCAAATTTTATCTACCCTTTTTGATTCCCCAGAAACTCTCTTTAGTTCTTGCAATACAATTGAGAAACTAATAAAAGGATAGAGGAAAGAAGAATGAGTGTCTGTGATCATACTGCAAGATAATTCTAGGTCAAAATTACTCACCTAGCTCCCTGCACCTGATCTAGAACTCACACATCTCTTCAACTTGCTGTATAATAACTTTTAAATATTTCACTAAAATTTTGGGACCAAATCTGCTAGCACTGAGCAGTCTGCTGGAGACAGGCTATGATAAAGGACTTGGATGTCCCAGCAAGGTGTTCATCACTGTCTCGCAGTGAAAGCCTGATGATAAAAATTAATGTGTTCTTAGTCACCAGCAGTCAGTAGTGATGGCCTCCTTTTCCTGTTGTAGATATATTCTGTCAATTTAACATTCATGAAAGATTTATGCAAATTTGTTAGTTGATAGAACATAAAAGTATGCACTAGAAGTGCTAAAATTGTCATCTGCCTGAAACATGTATTCATTCCTTTCCCTCTTTCTTTTGCTCTCACGCATACACATTAATAGTGTATTAAACAGACAATAGCAATTCACAATTTAGGGACTCTTGCTTTTTGATCAATCTGAAATATACACCAAAAAACCCTGATATAACCACAGGTTTATCAATTCAGTTCTTAAAGATATATATGGCAATGTTACAGAAAAAAGTGTGAATGGCACACAAAAAAATCTGTGATAAAATTAAAATTTTATTAGTGCAAAATAATTGTTGTCTTCCTATGTAGACCTTTATCCAGTCATGGATGCTACCATGCAGAATTCATTAGTGTTTTTGAACTTACTGATCTCAAGACCTTTTATTATACTTAAAAGTTTCTATTCTGCTTATTTTTGCATAAGATAATTTGAAGACAATGGAGTAGAGTGGTGTCAGTGCTGGACAGTGTTTCTAGGATACTGTGAAAAGAAATTTATAAGGAATGTTTTTTGGATTCTCTTGTACTAAGTGGCTTTTTGTGTCTGCCAAGAACAGAACAGTCTTAGAAAAATAATGTCCGTGTCTCTGCTGGACCATGCAGCAATATAAAATGCGAATTGCTAGATTGAATTGCAAAAACCCTTTCCATTTTCTCCAGTATTTGAATGGCTTTTAAAATGGATTACCTGTTAAGAGTTACACTAGTGACAAAACTAACTTTATGAAAATCTAACATTTAGGTGTCTTTGATGAAGTTTCAATGCTTAGATATAACAGGATGAATTCGAACTGATATTTCGTGAGATCATCAATAAAAGTCTTCTCTGAACGTCAAAAAAATATATGGCAAGCCTTATGATATGAAAGTGGAGTGCTTTGTCGTTTTACAACAGTATTGTATGTGACAGCAGATAGAACAGATAGAGATTTCCTTGTTCCTACAGTATATTTAAAAAGCCTACAGTCCAGGAAAAGATTTCTGGCTAGAATGAAAGCAGTTCCAAAGAAGAGCTACACCTTTGTGGGTAATTTCTGAGGGATGAATGGATTCACAGCACCCCAGCCTTTTAAATAACACCAGCACGGGTTGAGATTGCATATGCAAACTGAAACATTACAAGCGTGATTTCTGCTTTCTATCATGTTTCATGCCCTGATTTTCTTATAGTGAAACATTTTCAATCACTTTAAATAGTTGCAAAATGAGCCTTTGGCATTTTACAGCTTTGTGCATAATCAAAACGTTTTAGTATGAAGTTTAAACAAAAAGGATGTGAATGACTGAAATTCTTGAACCCTACTCTATCCATAGGATGATTCTGGTTTAATTTCCCTCATTTACATTTTAATATTAAGAATTTTAGACACTCAATGTATGCAAGTTTGTTTATACAGTATTTTTAAATGCTTCTAGTTTTAAATAAATGTGTGTATTTTCACCCGTAGTGATAATCACTTCTAAAAGCTAATCATCAGCAAGGGTAATCACAAACTTGCAATTAAAGTAGCCAGTCACAATCATATTTTTTAAAGGATTAGTGTGAAAAAATTACTCTTGTAAGTTTATAAATAATCTTTTCCTGTGAAAAAAAGGCGAAAACATTTTTGACTGGTGGTGCATTCATTATGCCCATGCTTGCAGAGCATAGTAACACAATTCACAAAGGGTTATCTTTGCTCATGTGTGATACAGACAAACTACAAGTGAATTTTGAGAAGCTAATCCTGGTTCTGATAACAGGCTGGCCCTGGCAACAGGAAACAGGACAAGACCAACACCTGGCTCTGTGCCTCTTTTATAGCCTGTACCTGTTCACATAAGCCAAAAGTCAATAAATAAACTACACAGTTGGTGTGGGCAGACTGCTTTTCAGTAACTTCTTAATTTCGTTTGTTTCTCAGATCTCCTCAGTATCAGTTGGGGTTGTTAGTTTATCCTACAAACACTTCGATTGTATCAAATTGCAGTTGCTTTCTGAAACAGGTTATCAAATATTTTGTGTTGTTTTTCTTAACTGTGTTAGCACCTTCTGTAATGAGGGGAACATATGAAAAATATCTACCTCTAAATAGCATTTCAGTGACTGAAAGAGAAACAAAGCAAACCTGTTGGAGATTCGTTTTTTGAAATAAAGATTATTGATGCACTGGTTGAAGCCAAATATTACATCTAGCACAAGAAAGCATCATCTCTTACTCTGTTTAGCTTGGCATGTTTATTTAAAACAGATGATGTCTAAGAGATTGTCAGAACTTGGTATTTGCCCATTTCAATATGTTCATTATAATCAAGTAGCATATTTACATGGTAAAATGTAACCCTTTTCATTAAAAATTTTCTTAAGTGTCCAAATCAAGCCCTTGGAAAATTCATTGTGCTCCTTCTTGAAAAAATAGAAATGGAAATTACTCTGATGTCAATAAAAACATGCCAAAAAGCAAAAGTTTTTACAATCTGAAGTGCTAATATTTTTTTTATACAGTACATGATGACTATGTAAGAACTTAGATCTTAACTTTATCATGGCTTCTGATTATATGTTCCTTACTCTATTTCACATCCAATACTTAAGACAGATGTTATTTTTTTTCTAGACCGCTTTGCACTTTTGATTGATACAGTAATTTTCATACCTGACTTTTCAAATCCTTATTTTTCATAAGAAATGGGATGATTCACTTTAGGGCCACTGCGGATTTATAATTTGTTTTGAAATTTTTCCAAACAAATGAGTTTTTAAAGTGCACTAAGTGTTTAATTATGAAACAATATTTGACTTTATAAGGGATTACAAATCCTCATTGTATTTACATATTTTTACTAGCTGTCGACTCATGCAAGCAGTCTTAGACATGGTTCTTGTTTTTCCATGAGTATGTCCAGAAAAAACTTGAAAGTCTAACCCCAGAAAGTAATCTCATCTTATGATTTTCTGTCTTGAAAAATGGCTACCATAAATTGTTGTTTGCCTCTTCTGAAACTACATTTTACTACAGAAAATATAATAACCTGGCTTTTCTTTAGCTTAGAACATCAGTGATACTTCCAGAAAGTAGTGGTGTTAAGAAGACATTCATTAAATCATTATACTGCTTTTGAACAACCAATCCATATTTTAAGAGCCTTATCCCAGCACAGTTAAACATCAGAAAATTTAAAATTAATATTTTTATATTTTTTACCCTGGTACTTGAGTTAAAAATATTTTTAGAATACTGTATAGCATAATTTAACTTTAGCTTAGCTTCTTCCATTCATGTTTCTTGTTTTCTTCTGTTGTTGAAGTCAACCTGCTAGAGTGACTCAGTGAAATTAAGATAGCACCAAAAAAACTTTGGTAACCATGAAAAGCACTATGTATTTCAAAAGAGAACTGTATTACCCCATTCAAATAGATATATGAGTAGATATCATAGTCTTACCTCACAAAAGATGAAGGAACAGCAAATTGAGGAAAAGTCTTCTGTGGTCTTTTGTGTGTACATGATAAATTTAATTATTTTCAGACAATAATTGCAACTTCACCCCTCTGTTTAACAGCATTTAGATACATCTGTGTACTCAAACAAAGATAATGATGACTGGCCCAAAGGAGCTTAAATGGTCATGACTGTGTGGAGTTAAAGTGAACAATTGTCATTGTCATTGATATTTTATGCCAAGTTTTATCAAGGACTTTCTTAAGCCTGTAATTTTTTAACTGTTACATTATCATCTATACATCACAGGAGCAAAGGTGCTTAGTCAATGATCTATAAAATGAAATCTCAGTGAGATCCAGCTCTTGAAAAATTCAAATGGCCTGGATAGGTTGATATCCTTACTGCAGAAAAGAACTAATTTGTAGACAAAAGGCATGTGAATGAATACTTTTGTCTTTTATGAACTAGCTTATTTTAAACTACTGTTCTACCTAGAGCTCAGGGCAGCTCTGTCAACACAGGCCATCTGAATACATGGTCTAATGTATTCATTATATTTTATAAACATTGCCATTCATTTCAGAATATGGAATTTCATAAACTAATGTTTAAAAAGAGAATATGTGAAGTATATGAGCAGCACCACAGACAACTCAAAGAAAAGGTCTCAAATTATGAACTATCCTACTATACATATTGCATTTATGAAACATTCACCTTTTCTGCTGAATTTACAGCATGAAAATGATTTAGAAGGTACTCAAGAAAAGAAACAGTAGAAATGCATCCTGTACATGAACCATATAACTCTTTCAACAGTGTAACTTAGAAGTATTTGAATTGTTCAACAAAATTTTTTCCCAGCATTAGTATTTGAAAATATCCTGAGAGCAGGTTCTTCTCCAGATAATAGGGATTTTCACTTTCATATACCACTAAATGTCAGAATACAGTGGAAAAATTTTAGCCATTTGGAATGCAGCAATGCCATGGAATTCTTGAACTTTAACTACAAACTGATTTTCTGGAACTGAGGTTCACTTTGCATTGCTTGAATAAAGAAACCTGACTTGAAAAACAGGCTGTTCTTCCTGTTCACGTGAAGTTAACACTTGGATCCAATAACTAGGGATAAAGATGTGAGTCAGAAGACCCAAATTACATGTTTGTGATTAGCTGCTCCTGGCTTTTCAAGATGGGCTCGTTATCATGTAAATAAAGCAGTTCTCAATACTTCTTTGGTCTGCTGAAAAACTGGTCACATTGTGAGCTCATGAAAGGAAAGGTGGCAGTGTGAGCCAACAACATACATCCCAACATTGGTAGCCCTTCACAGTGTCAGTGTCCTTTGATCATTACTGTTGTTCGTTGTGGAATGCAGGGTTTACCTCTGCAGTAGCTGACTGTGTGCTATCAACAGGAAACATGACAAAACACATAGCCTACAAAGTAAAGATTTCCTGCTCAAACTGCAACCCACTAACTTTTAAAAATCAATACTAATTCTTATTGAAATTGTGTCATATAGATCTTGTTTGTTTTAACTCTACTTTGTTCAAAACAAATCATCCTTAGTGGTGGGATTTCCTTTTAAAATCAACATAACATTCTTTTTAAAATCACAGATATTCTAGCAAATTCATGAAAAAAAAAATCCTTCGGTGTTGTCTTTTTTTATATAAATTTATCCAAAGAGAAACTTACTCAGACAGGTAGTAATCATAATCAGTTTGACAGAGTTTTGTTTTAATTCTATGTCCAATTTACATCTCAGACTTACTTTCTCAACAGAATTTCCACATTGTTAAACCCAAACTGTTATTTTCTTCACATCAGTAGTGGTACCATATCTAACAGACACCTGCATCTGTATTTTAAGAATAGGAGCTGCCCCACAGAAGTAATTAAGCTTTATCTATACTATGTAATTAACTAATCAGTAAGAGTTACTTATTCTTGAAAAGAGCCAATCAAAACGCTGCAGGTTTCAAAATTAGGTCAACCAGTGTTTAATACAATAGAATTAAAAATTCCCTCTGTCTGCTGAATACAACTCAAATGGTACAACTCGTGTGCTTTTATCATGGATGTGAATTATTATTTATCAGCAAGAAAAGGACTCTAGCTTTCACTGCTGTTATTTATACAGAAGCTACACTTTGTACAGTGTCCAATGCTATATAGTTCATGAAGAGAAATAAGTCTATTCTTTGGAAGGGAAACTTTTATCTAAACTTCAAAGCTCTAGCATTAAAAAAAAGACTTCAGAATCCAAAATATTGAATATCTGAAGAGACTTTATTGTAAACTGTAAGATTTAAAGAAGTTTAAATTACATTTCAGATTCCTTATTCCAAATTATACTTTCAGTTTATGTGTCACTGAAACAGATCTGGGCTTTTGATTATCTCTGAGTATAGATTTTAAAAAAAGAAAAAAATGGGGTCAGGACTAACCTCTGACATTTGATTCCACCAATATTTGCTACATTTCCCATGCCATTGCAAGAATGGCTTTCTTTACAAAGTTGACCTACAAAAATTAAGCCATACAGTTGTGGATGACACATAAAATAAGTCTTTAAAAAATATCACAAATTGTTTTCTCAATATTTCAACAGAATAACTGCTGGCAAAGAAACCCTATAAATTCATTTCTTGCAGAGTTTTGCATATTCCATAGAAGCATTGTGATATCAAAGAAGTAGTGAAAATTAGTTTTTCTGTTCCTCACGTTCTTTTAAATAGACCATTTTTGTTTAACCCATGCAGGCATCTCAGCCCTGTGCTGGTTCACCTACCACTGCTGCAGAAGTGGGATCAAAGAGAGAATCAGAAGGGCCGGAGTCTGAGAACTAGTGGATTGAGAAAAAGACAATTTAATAGAGCAATCAAAAGCTGTGCACACAAATAAAAGCAAAACAAGGAACTAATTCACTGTTTTGCCAGGGGCAGGCAGGTGTTCAGGAGAGCAGGACCCCATCACATATAACGGTGACTTGGGAAGATAAACGTCATCACTTCAAACAACCTCCCTTCCTCCTCTTTCCACCTGCTTTCTATACTGACCATGATGTCATATGCTCTGGAATATCCCTTTGACCACTTGGGACAACTGTCCTGGCTGTGTCCCATCCCAAATTCCTGCATAGCACTCAGCCTACTCGCTGTCAGGGTGGTGTGAAAAGCACAAAAGGCCTTGATTCTGCATTAGCTCTGCTCAGCAACATCTAAAACCCCTCATGTTATCAACAGTTTTAGTCACAGATCCAAAACAGCACCATATAAGATGCTCTGAAGGAAATTAAACCACAGTTAAAACCAGCACAGAGATTTAAAACTGTCAGTACTGGAGACATTTACACCCAGAAATCCCTCCCAAGTATTCAATCTGACCGTGTACTTTATGATTCTTTCTTTTAATGAAGGAAAAAGTCATGGGCAAGAGATCAGCACTTTTTGCCACACAGTGGCATCAAGAGAGGTTTATTGTACAAATTTCCTAGGGGAAGTATAATTTCACCTAATTAGCAAATTGTATTTTCCAAGTCAGGTTATTTGCAGCCAGAAGATGAGAATATTTTACTATGGCATCTGAGTGCATTAAACATTCATTCATTTACTGCAACATAAAAGCTTGGTGAGATTGGAAATATTATTACTCTCCTTTTAAAGCAGGGAACAAATCATTACTGTCCTTGTACAATAAAATACATACTCTGCTTCATGTAAGTCCTCTTGGTGTTACCCACCTATTGAAGGCTACATACTCTAGGCAGTTTTGTTTGACTGTTGCTACACTGAAAGGATTTGCTCACATAAAGTTCAGCTTGGAGAACATTCCACCTTCCTGAGTGAGATGAGCATTTCTTTAGTCCAAGAGGGGAAAAAATATGATAACATATGCTCTAAAACATATAGTCCTAGTCAAATTACTTTATACACAAACTAGAAGTCTAAGAAGTGAAGGGGATGAATGCTACCCCACCAAGATTTCACAGTGACTTTGAAGCAGATATAGTAGAATATGAACTTATCCTGAAAATTAAAATATATCTTGTTATTAAAGATAATGCATATTCAATCATACATTTATGAATTTATAGCCTGTGTATACTTCATGTTTTCATTTTTATTGTAGTGTACCATTATATGTTAAAATAACATAGCCATCATGTCGACACATAACTTCGATGCCCTCTGGACTGAAAGGGCAAGTTTAATGAAGAAAACACCATTATTATTTTCATATAATGACATCACTATTTAAAGTGAGCCCAAGGATACATTGAGGGATCTGTGAACAACTCACCAATATCAGTAAATTGGTGCAGATATTATAAAGAATGGAAGCAACAATTACTTGGCTAAATAGGACTAGGGGAAAATAAAAACAGGCTTAGCAAAGGGTAGGGGAGC
The DNA here is from genome assembly GCA_013398595.1 of Tychaedon coryphoeus. Lineage (NCBI taxonomy): Eukaryota > Metazoa > Chordata > Aves > Passeriformes > Muscicapidae > Tychaedon > Tychaedon coryphoeus. The sequence continues at coordinate 628,936 of WBND01000236.1, read as the reverse complement.
CACAAAATTCAGGGAGACATGGTCTTTGGAGGCTTCCACCAGCAAAGGTGCAAATGAGAGGGAGGTCTGCTGTGGCAGGTCCCTGTAACCTCCCAGCAGCATCCCTCACCAACAGAAAGTTGACAGAAGGAAAGAAAGAGCGTCCTAATGTGGAAAAAGAGTAGGTAAAAAATGAAAACTCATATTTTTTCCCAGAGGCAAGCAAACATTAGCATAGCATAGTTTTGCTCTCCTAAATCTTGGAAGGTATGAAGAATTTTTTTTCTTTTTTTTTCCTTATACAGGATCATGAATAAAACGAATGAAACAAACAGGCAGGAATTTCCCAGCGAAAATAGCAATATTTCTAGAGAGTTTGCAACTCCCATCCTCTAGAGGATATAAAAATTCAAATCACTTCTTTGGCTCAGAAATCATAGCTTTTTATTTGGCTGGACACATTTGTACAGATTAATCCATTTGGGATTAAAGACAAACACTTCTGTGGAAGTATTGATAAATGCTTCTATTCCTTTATTTTTCATTGCTACCTAGCAGATATTACATTAGACTACTGTTTTAATTTAAAAATTTTCACCATGAGGGAAATGTGTGCAGACTTAGAAATTCAGAATATTTAATTAAATTTGGAACACCTTTTATCGTTATGTGATATTTTCCCCTGTTTTTAATTTTTTTATATTATGCAGGAACATTAAAAACCAGTTAACTGATATCTTTTCAACAAAACCACTAATTTTATACATTCACATTTACATTTTCCATAAACACCATTTACACATTATAACTATATTGTATTAAAATTATGTACTCTAATATGGATATGTTGATAAAAAGGGAGTTGTAGTTTAGCAAAGTAATTCAGCCTTTAGCTGTATTTGATTTTTCTATTTGTAGAATTTAAATCTAGACCAACATGAATAAGCTATTTTACAAATAAAATTTACAAAAACGAAATCACCACATTTTTCACAAATTCAGAAAACAGAATTGTTTTCCTTTTTAATTGAACTTTTGTACAGTGAGGTGATAAGCATAGCAATTTATCATATGGAGGTAAAAAATTATATATCTGAGCAGATAATCAGGTAGATTTGCACTGTTGGATATTTTTACAAATAGAAGTATGTTTTCAAGAGAATGTATATTTCTTGGATTTGATATAATATTTTGACCTACACTTTCACGTAATCTTTGTTTTTCCTGGCAAAGTCTTTTCTATAATTTCTGCTTAAAGAACATATAAATTTTAAAAATAACTGGCAAACTGCAATGTAATACTTTTAGTCCTTTCTCAGTTATTTCAACGTCACTCAAGATCTTCACATTTTCACTGCTAAAATTGATTCAACAGAAAATGATGCCATATAGAAAACAGTAGAATGTTAAAAACCTGTAGGTAAATTCATAGTAAGAACAGAGATCTAACATATTAATCTCATATTAATGTCACACTTATTATTTTATTTTTCTCTCTAAACTCTACCATACCTCTGCCTGTTTCCTTCCATTTTCTCTTATGCCTTTAATTATGCAGATTGCTATGATTTGTCTTGTCTGTTAATTTTAGGGTCAAAATAGCTCTTTCAAAAAGAGTGTCAATATCCATGTATGACACTTAATTAAAGCTCAAACTTGTTCCTCTTTTCAATGTCAGGATTCAAATTCACCTGTCTCCTCATACAGTTCATATTAAAAGTGATAATTGATATTTTGATAATTTTCTATCTACCTGTAAAGAGATTGGAAAATTACTCTTAGCATAGTTTAACAACTCCAGAAATTAAGGGAAAAAATAAGGTTTACTAAAACAATAAGCTTATCAGCATGGAATAACATTTTCTTTCTGCAATAAGTGACACATCTGAAAGAGACTTCACTTTTTTGAACAGCCAACACCTCTCCTTCCCCCTCCAGAAATGCCCCACCCAACAGTACGAGAAATATTTCTTCAAAATAAATAAACCATAAGCACACCATCCATGTGGTCAGTTTGGATCTGTTGTCCTGCCTGTGTCCCTTCTGAAACTCTTTCCCACCACCCCCCTACTTGCTGTGGGGGCTGTTCAACAATCAACACCAGTGTTTATCAACCATTGGTGTTTTAGTCACAAACAAAAACACAGCCCCAATGAAGAAAATTAACTACATCACAGATGAACCTTGTAGTATCCCCACCCCTTATTCTATGCCATTTATTCTGTGCTCACTAGTGGGTCTTACACCACCCAGTACACCCTCATTAAACACCTTCTCCTTCCTCATCTTTTGGTACACAGACAGATATCAACCCCTCAGTCATTCCTGGTTCATTCCTGAAAATATCCATAGAATGTCCAGAGCCCATGCAGCCCATGATTTGGGGTCCATCTCTTATGGCAGGTGCTCAGGACAGGAGAAATGGTGTGTTGAGTTATTGGATGCCAAAATCAGCTCAGGTTTGGTCACTGCTTCACTTGCCTGGCTCCTTGCAAGGCTCATCCTCCTGCTTTCCTAAAGTTCAGATCGTGGGTTAAACAACTTGAAGGTATATTCTTTGCAAGTGAGTCCATATTTTCACACAGCCTCTTTATTTGTTGGTTTTTTTTTGCCAATATTCATAGGCTTTTTAGCCCCTTGTCCTCTCTTACTAAAAATGAGTATGATTTTTTTTTTGTTTGTTTTGTTTTCCTAATTAGGCAAGAGACTTATTAGTATGGTCTAACATAAATCCAGCATGGTTTTTCTGCAAAGTTCATTTCTGACAGAGCTTGTTTTTACTAAAACAATTATGCACAGTAAAAGCAAACAAATATATTCCTTTCTGCAGGAAAAGCTCTTTAGCATGCCTTGACATCATACGCAAACAATCAGTATAAGCTGTTCACATTTCTGTTGTTCTATATGAAATCTATGTTGTTTGTGCCAGCTTCCAGCTCTGTTGTTGCTGCTGTCATTTGATACTTGACACCAAAACTCCTCAGATGTACTTCCTTCAACTTGTTTATATTTCTTGCCTTGTCATAGCAAAGGATATTCTTGTATATGATTCCCCTGCCCTCCAGTAAACTTGTGTTAGCAGGTGTCAAGCACTGGAATAAATTTGCATTGTATTTATGCAGCGTCCTCTCTTCTTCAAGGTCAATGAGGTATGAAATGAATCATATTATAGTGTTGCCTTACTTCAGGCAGTTCTCCCTGAGAATAAGTGCATCTTTCTGTCTGCATCCAGAGGGGAAGATAAACATAAATATAGTTCAAAAGGAAATTCCTTTAGAGTTCATAAGGGTTTAAAGTTAGGCCTTGAGTTCTTATTTGTTGCTCTGGTTTCCTCCAGGGGAAAAACTGGGTTACTTGTTATTCAGGTTTCCAGCTCTCATTTTCTTTTGAAAAGTAATACATTTTCTTTTTGAAATTTCTCCTTGTCACATTGCTGCTGGTCGAAGTAACCCTTTATGAAGAGGAAAGACAGGTATGATTAAATTGTCCCCTAGTGGGCTTGATGAAGACATGATAATGGCTGCAATTTCCATGCAATTTCTGTAAAATACATGAGCACTTATTGAACACCTAAGTAGTTCTTAACTACTAGAACTTTTAATCCACCCTATCTAATTATACACATTCCTATTAAGAAATGTACTTAACAGCTCTTACAGAAAGCAGAATGTTATAGAAATAACTGCTTGGGCCTATGTCATACCATCAGGAAAACTGCTAAATTGTGGAGAGGTGGAGGTGAGGGAGAAGTGGGCCCTTGTAGAGACCATACCTGCAAAAAGAAATTTTTAAACTTACACAGAATATAAAGCCAAAATTTATTCAGAGCCTGTGCTAAAATAAATCTTATTTTAAAAACTGGACAGACACCAAATATAGCTGCTAGTTGGTCAAACCATTTGATATAGGCATTTTCCATCAGTTGTTACTCTATATCTCTGAGGCATACCTGAGAGAAAAACTTGGTATTTACGTATTTTTAAAAAGAATTCCTCATTTGGTACCACATCTGAATTACAAACCATATTACTCCTGTTATTTTTATTAAATCCCTGGAACAAGAACAGATCTGCCATGGTTGAAACAAAAGGCTGTGAAAAGGAAGAGCAATAGTTCACTAGTAAAAATCTTTTATGTTGAATGTGCTTTTTCATTCACTGGCTCCAGTTTTCTTTAAATGCATTCAAGCGTAATTTTTCCATTGACTTTTGTAGAAGCTAGATAAGAATTTCCAAGGGCAAAAGCTATTAAGTGCAATGTGTATTATTAATGTGTTTATGTCTCCCTTACCATATTTATTATAAGCACATTAATGAAAATGCCATGAATATTAGGGCTGATTTATAAGAATGCAGTTCTGTTTACAGCCAAATTACTGCACACTGGAAATATTTTATTTATCTTAAGTACATGCATTTGCAATTTATTATGACAATTGTATCCCTCCAAAGAAAAGTCTATATTAATAAGATTGATGACTTACAGGTTTACAGTGTTTTTTTCTGAATCTAGGTGTTGAGGGGAAAAATTCTTCAAATTTTTTTGAGAATCTATTTTTATGCAAGGAATTTTACCAAATAATACAAATATACCCATAAAGTATGTCTTTATCCAATTTTGAGATAAATGAAATAGAATTTAATAACATGGCCGTTGTGCACATAAAACATGTAGAGCCTAAATCAATGTTCTTGTAGGTACTACCTGATTTCTACATTCTGGAAATCACCAGAATCAACCTTGCATGGGTGCAGGGGATGGCTCAGGGCTTCACACATTTCTGAAAGAGTCGGGATATGGGTTTGCTCACTTGAGTTGTTTAATAACACTTATGAGCACTGCTGTCTATTGGTTCATATCCACCACCCATCCACCATGGTCATATGTAGTTCATTCATCCATACATGAAAAATAAGTATTTGGCTTCCTTTTTACATTTCCATCCCATATTCTTAATGCAAAATCAATCAAATTTGAGCAGAAGTCTAGATGTTTAAATGAACAAAGACACCGTTCCACAACATATACATATACATATACATATACATATACATATACATATACATATACATATACCTATACCTATACCTATACCTATACCTATACCTATACCCATACCTATACCTATACATAATAATTTCAGATAGATAGATAGATAGATAGATGCATTAAAAAACCCTCCAAACTTGCTACTAAATAAGATGGAATGGAAGCTAAATTAGCAGCCAGAATAGATGATCATTTTCCCTTCAAGATGATCAAGGTCCCTTCCAACTGAAAATACTCCATTCAATTCTAGTCTAGTCTAGTTTGTCTAAATAATACCATTAGACATAACACTTTCAGGAAACTTTGGTTTGCATCATAGAAGATACAGCCTAAACAGACATGGACTTACAGAGATACATTCAGATACAAGAGAAGGAAATTACATTTCTGAGAATCCAGGACATGCATGTCATGTACTTTTAAAATAGTAACTGCAGTTGAAACTGCAGTTAAAATCAATATAATTCTCCTTTTTTTTTTTCCCACCAGACTGTAAAGACTTTTTACAGAAACAATCTTCTTGTGGCCAAGGCTCTTCACCAACATTTTATAGGATATACGTTTTATCCTACCGTCCTGTACCCCTGATTTCTCTATAGAATGTAATTCCTTATTGCATTTAATTAGGTAGACACAGCTCTTTTAAAACCCCTACCCTCCAAGAACAAATCGTGGTGGATAACTAATAATTAAAGCTAAGGAAAACAGGACTGGATGATTAAAAAACTACTGTGGGAGAGAGAACTTGCTTTACAAATTCCAGTAAACTGTGCATAAAGAGCTATATTAATGAAAATTAAGAAGCTTTGTATGCTTGATGGAGCATGGTAGCTGCATGAGTGTACAGAGCAAAGGAGGAAGAAATGAGCTCCAGATTGCTTAGCTGTGACATGAAATGCTGAGACAACATTTCTCTCAGATGGAGACTTTCCAGAGGTGATGTTTCTTTGCTAAAAGAGAGTCAAGGATGGTCTGGGAGGGTTTGAAATAAAGTTAATGCCAAATTTTCTTTTCAATAAATTCTGTGAGAAAATTCACTCCAGACAAATGGACACCTTAAAGAGACATGAGGACCAAGGACAGAGACATGGTATCTTGGCAGGTATTGTCACAGTCTGTTAGATGCACAGTTTCCTAACTTTAACTGCAGAAGTGGGGTAACACAGCATTTATCTGCAGATTAGTGTAATGCAACCATTAAGCACAGCTGGAGAGAGCAGCAAACCGAAAATGAAGCTGCATCAACCTCCAGCCACAGATGATTATGAAAATTAGATGGAGGAGAAAAAAGGATGCCTGTTATAAAATCTGCACAAATAATACCTGCAGGATTTGAGCAGGCTTATCAGAAAATAAAATCTTTGTTCTTTCTGAGATTTATGAAGACTTCAGGTCACTGCCATCAGTTTTGAAAGGAGGAAAATAAGAATTGCCCCAAAAAGTAGTCACCAACTCATTTAAGCAAAGAAAGAATAACTGAAATCTAGATTTTTCTTTTTACAGATATATAAAGAAACAGAAAATTTAAATTGTAATATTAAGACATTTTTGATAAGTATATTTTGTTTGTACTCATATTACAGGAGAATAAAAAAAGGGACGGGTGTCCCTTGTACTCTCAAGACAGTAAATTACTGCTGGGATTCAGGTTATTGACCATAAACCACCATTCTAAAACAGTCTCTGCAGTCTTGGCTTATTCCCTTACCTTACTTGCCATAGTATTTAAAGTTTGATTTACAAAGCTTCCTGCTGTGAGCACTTAGTTGAGGCCAGTTATATCTAGTCTTGTAATTTAAAGAAAATTATATTTTCAAATTTTTTTTATTTTCTTTCATTTTATTGTTTTTGCACAATGGGTCAAAAAGCAAGCAAGCAAACAAGCTTGAATCAAAGAGGAAAAATATAATATTAGTCCTGAAAAATAATGTCAAATTATATGTAATATGCTCATTTTTATTCTTTAAATGAGTGAGAAAGGATTATGATTAATAATACATTACATGTCAGATCAAAGGTACTTTCAAGTTTCATTTCAATTAGTTTATTTCTGTGACTCAGACTAACTCTTCATTATAAAGTGAAAGGTCATTAGGTAATAACATTTTAAAAATCTGCCAGTGCAAAAAGTTTAGATGAAATTAATCTCAACATTATTAGAAGAAAGGAAATAAGTTTGAAAAAATGTGTACCTTTCCATTCTAAAATTGAATGCCATTTTTATTTTAAGATAATATAGTACCTAGTTTGGGTCTTTTTAAAAACCCTTGAAAGTAGAAGTGTCATACATTGATAAAAGATGCAGCAGATTTGAAATGCAAATTAACAAACAATCCTAAACAGATTTTGAAAGTGACCTCTGTGACTTAAAAAGTACATGTTCTGCAAGACTAGAAAAGTGTTCTTCAAAAAAACCCATGCATTAAAGATGGTACCTTGTATAAGAGCCATCTAAAATTCTACCCAGTTTTGCCTCTTCATTTCAGTGTTAAATCCTCTGTGCTTTCCACTGAACTGGGGACTTAGATAATGCATATATGGGGGGTCTTTAGAAGAAAAAAGTCAGCTATTACATGACTAATGCCTCCATATGAGACAAAGTGTTTTGACTCACTGAATAGAACACCCTGCTTATTATGTGTAAATGGCTCACATAGCCACCTGCAGAATATATGGAACTCTCTTAAATCAGGTAAATTTCTGGCTGCTGACCCCTGTTTGAGTTTCTCTAGGCTCTAGTTCCAGATCCTCACTTCTAGAATTGCTAGAAATTTTCTTTACTTTTCAAAGTAAATTTATCCACTGAAAAACTTTTCTCATTTGCAGTTGTGCCTCCAAGTTTTCTTCAAACATTTGCCATAAAGATGCATCCATAGAGATCAGTGATATTCCATTCAGCCTTTTGTTTTTGTCAGACAAGGCAAGTTAATTTTTCTGCTCCCCATTCATGCCAATCATTTTTATGATATTCTTGAAACCAAGTAAAGGCTGCAGTATTTCAGCCTAAATTTCTTGCTCTTGTGATAGATAATGAATAACTTGTGAAAGCAAGTCCTGGGCTGCATCCAAAGCCCCGTGGGCAGCAGGGCAGGGAGGGGATTGTGCCCCTCTGCCCCTCTGCTGAGACCCCACCTGCAGGGCGGCACCCAGCTCTGGGCTCAGCACAGCAAGGACAGGGAGCTGCTGGAGCCAGCCCAGAGGAGGCACCAAGGGGAGCAGAGGGATGGAGCAGCTCTGCTGGGAGGGAAGGCTGGGAGAGCTGGGATTGTCCAGCCTGGAAAAAAAAGGCTCTGCAGTGACCTAATTGTCCAGTACCTGAAGGGAGCCCACAGGAAAGATGGAGAGAAAGTATTTATAAGGGCCAGAACAAGGGCAATGGGCATCAAACTGAAAGAGTAGCTTTTGTTTGGATATTAGGAAGAAATTCTTCCCAGTGAGGGTGGTGAGGCCCTGGCACAGGTTGCCCTGGGGAGTTGTGCCTGCCTCATTCCTGGAAATGTTCAAGGACAGGTTGGATGGAACTCTGAGAAACCTGAAAGGTGTCCATGTCCATGGCAGGGGGGTTGGATTTAGGTGATCTTTAAGGTCATCTCAAACCCAGACCATTCTATGATTCTGTGATTCTCTTGCTTTATATTTTGAGTGGAAATGAATCACTACTTTACATACTGTTATGTATACATACATATGTATACATACAGTCCTAACTATAGTAGAAATATGAGTATTGCAAAGGGTAATAAGTATTTATATTTTCAAAAATCCTTTAAATTATTTTAATACCCCTTAATGGGAATGACAAAAGCAAGAGTACCCTCCTGCATAAATACAGATTTTCTTCCTATTTCTAAAACATATTTCTTTTGCATGCAAGAAAGAAAACAAGAAAAATTAACAAAAACTAAAATGTTTTGTTACAAATATAATGTAATTACATTTGTAATGCAGTTCTTTCAGGGTTACTATTGATTATTTTCTTACAAACTTTTGAGGCTGTCTCTGCACTATGTAAGATGACATCAATTTTAGTAAACATTTAGACTTTTTCTTAGTTTAAAGCAATTGCTCATTGATTGTGGCATCATGGAAGAAAAGTTTCTGCTTTAATATAATTTAGATAGAAAACACACCAAAGCTAACTATTTTCTTGTTAAATTGAGATTCCTGAATGGCAGTAATTTACATAGCACAGGTTTTATGTTGCTGACTGTATACAACGATTCATGAATGGAAGATGGGAGGTTTATATTCACAAAGATCAACTTGCCTTATCCTTGCTGGCTAAAAAATAGCAGCCAAAACTATCCTCAGAAATATAAAGTCCAGCTGCCCTGAACTTAACCAAAACCAAAAAGGAACATTTTCAGATCAAACAATATTTGAAACAGTACTGCCTAGTAAATATAATTTTTGAAAAACTGTTCTTCCACAGAAATATATATATATTTAATGGCAGTGCCTTTATCCTAGAATCTAAGAAAAATAAATTAAATCAGGCTCTCTGCATTTCTCTCTCACTTTCCAAATGTGCAAAGATTTCAGCAGATTTCCACATGAAACCTTTGCATTGATTTAATTTCTGTGTATGAAGTTTAGAGGAAAACATTTCTGAAAGGAAGAAAAGAAAGATGTGAAACAGTTTGCCTCTGGTCTACATTCCCTCAATATCTGCTGGAATGGAAGAAATAGGAGATACTGCACCAGTGTCCATTATATCCTTCAGCAGAAAGTTATTAAAATAAAAAAACCAAAACCAATAATATTCCCAAGGGAGCACCTGCCACACACTCATACATTTCCATAAGGTAGTTTACGTATTGCATCCACCAGGTCTTGCTGATATAAACGATGGATGATTCCCTCTATGTGGTGGTTTCAGACCTACAGCTTAAAAACTGTAATTCTAGCTTTGAATTCCCTGAAATGTGTCTCATGGATTTCATCATCATTAACTAAGCATGAGATTAAAACTAAAGACAAAGAAATAATTGTATGGGAATGCATTCATATTTTACAAATAAATAATTATGTAACAAATTTCAAAAGAATCTACATATACGGGAAGATTTTATAAGCTCTGTGGCTAAAAAAGATAAAGACGGATTTCCAGCAAGGTTAGCTAGTTATCCTAGTCCATTTGGGAGCAATGCATGACAGAATCTATGTCTGATTAGGTGCTTTTTTTCAGCATAAAATTATTTCCAGATTCATCAATGCATTTTTTTTTCCATAAAAATATTTGAAGAAAAAGATAAAACACCTGTAGGAGAAAAAAAGGGTATTTAAAACTGGCTTTGAATATTGTCTAGAGACAAACTGAATTTTATATAACCAATGACAAGTCTGGATACCTCTACTGAAGATCTACAAACAGTTGTAGTGAGTGAAAATACAGATTCTGTTATAGTGCAACAGGATCACTTTATTAAGGACGTGAGCTTTTTATATGTTTTGCTGTTTACAATTTAGGACCAAAACCATGCAGACAGGCAGGACACTAACCACCAACCAACATGGAAGCAAATGGCAGAGCAGGATATTTCTCACATAAGTATTTATGGCTTGGTCATGATCCTTTGGTATGTGCTTTCTCATGCAGATGTAAAGGTCGAACAGTGGTCACTTCTACAACAGCCATAAAAGATAAGATGAACTGAGGTGATAAAAATCACAAAGAACAGAAACAGACGCTGCCCTTGGAAATGAATGGTGGTACAAAGACTGAACAAGGTGATTATATCAGTGAGCATTTGGAGGGAGTTTCAACATTTCCTTTAGCAATTCTCAGCAAGAAGGTTACAGCTCAAACAACTCAAAGAGATCATTTATCCTGCCCTGAAAAAGTGATCTTTCCATGCTGTCTGTGCCCAGCCTCCCTCACATGTTTGTGACGAGCAGAATGCACTCTCCATTTTAAAGAATCCACTGGATACAAGTGTGCTGTCCAGACATTACTGATACTCAATCTGTGGGCTGATGAGTGGCCTTTAACTGGCCTAAACCCTCTCCTCTCTCATAGAAGGCACAGAAGAAAAGGAGCTGAAATCCTTGAGAGTGTGAGCATGAGTGAATATCTCTGCCATCTGCAGCTCTGTAGAAGAAAAAGCTGTGACATGCTAGCCAGTGTCAGCTCACCCCTTTCAGAGATGAAAGTTAGCTCAACAAAAGCTCCTGGTTAATGAACTCCAAAAAGCTGTTGACAGACGTAGGAGAATCAGCCTGGTCATCTGGCATCTCTCTTATAAAACTTCAATCTTCAATCAGCATGAGCTAACTAATTTCATTTCATACTTACATCTAAAGCAAAATGAAAAGGACTCTGCAGCTGCTTATCTGCAAATCTCACAGAAGCTTTGCTCCAGAAAGAAAGATGAGAGTGAATGGTAGAAGCAGACATTCACCCAGAAAGCAACATTGTGTCATTTGTTTGTTTGTTTTTAACTAAACCCAAACCCACATGTTTATACACTGCTGGCATCTATCAGTCAAAAGAACTAATTAAAAACTTCTTTAGTATAATGGGCAAAATGCACATTTCTACCATAATTATTCATAACTTTCTTCTGTTTCTGACACCAAAATAGAGTTTCACTGACTGGTGATTAGTTTTTGATATTTCTTACTCTTAAATTAAATTTCTTCTAAATAATCTATTCACTAAAGGATTTGTTTGAGGGCTTCTTTATAAAGTGTGACTAGAGTTATCACCACTTCTTGCCCTTAACAGTACCCCAGCTACCATAGTTAAGTTTTTGAGAAGCTATGCAGAATAATTAGTGCTTTTACTAAGACTAAACTGGCAAACTGGTTTTACAAATAATATTGTATTGCATTTAGAGGGTTTACTAGGCTAACCATGGAACTGAAACTTCCCAATTTTAAACCCATGTCTTCTCCTAGTAAGCTGTTTCTGTAGCAAAGTTAGAAATTTTTTAATCTCAGAAAAAGAGAAGTGACAAGTAATAGCAAAAAGGAAAAAAGTGTACTTTTTAGCTAATTCAGAAGAATGTCTTTTCTCAGTCAAAGGCAACATGCACAGCTACTGACAAACATTCCATTTATTTCATGCAGAACAGATTATGAGATTGCTCATGGTCATATGGAATCACAGTAAGTAAACAAGCCATTTATTGATATCTTCTACACCCGTATTTTATTGTACTATAAAGTTGAACTGCCTATCCTATGGTCATCTGTCCAGAAGACCAAAACATTGTATTTCCTGAGAATGCATTGAATAACACTTTAATCATCTTAAGCCATTAAACCAAATAATAGACTTGTCTAGATAATACCATAAAAGTGTACATTTTTATTTTGAAGATTATATAGCATCCTTATATGTTACTCTCTTCCAAAAAAGCATTCACACCCTTCAGCTTTTCTATTCACAAAATAAACTATCAGTAAGAGGTTTATACAGACTAGGCAAAGAAAAACCCCAAAAGAAATGTACAGTAGTTATTCAAACTCCCTTGTCTGTAGAGAAGTTAGAGGGCTCCTTTTTTACAAGGAACAGAGTAGACAGATGTGGAAAGATGAGAAGTCCCATGGCAGAATGTCTCAAAGCTGAGGGACTTTGGCATAAACTCCTTAATTCCTGCTACAAACTTCAATGCTCTTTAGACACCTACCAATACAAATTTATATGATGAAATATGGTGGCCTTTAGCTGAGAAAGTTCTCATTATCTTCTACTGAAGATTTTCAAAAGTATCAGGTTCTTTACTGCTTTAAAGCTGCATCTTTATTTGATATTAGAATTCATTTTAAAAACCCAAACCCAAATCAAAAACAAAAAAAAAAACAAAAACCAAGCCAAAGCAAACAAACAAACCCTCAAAAACAAACAAACCAAAACTCCATTAACCAAAACCAAAACCTAAAAGAGAAAGAACTATTCTGAATACATTGTCTTTTAAAACTGCTACTATCCCTACAGAGATTATTGAGCAGCTTACCAAGCTTTTTTGTTGTTTAGTATGATCAAAGCACTGTGAAAGCAAATATATTTGAATTTTGTTTCTCTTCAAAAAAAATTGTTTATTCCAAATAACATGATTTAGAGTGGTTAAATTATAAGTCAATCAGCATATGCCGTCAGCACTTGGAATTAGATCTCCATGTACATTTGAAGAAATTTTAAAGGCACTATGTGAAAAGCAGTGGTGCATGAAATTTGAGTGTTCAAGAAAAGACAAGACCTATCAACTTCTCTGTACTTGACTGGAATACAAAATAGAATATGTAACTTTGCAGAGATATTAGTGTTGGAAGAAAATCCTAGAAATCTCTTCCACCTTTAAAATTAAATGTTACAGAACAATCATATCACAGCAGTGAAGTCATTTTTCATCCCTTCATGGCAAGTTCTCTCTGCTCTCTGGCAATACCATGTATTATTAAACAAACTGCCCCCCAACTGAAAAGTAATACCATGGATCAAAAATTTGGAAATTGCTATCAGCACCCACAATTACCCTAAAAATAAGGATATGTCTTCTTATTTCTAAATGTGGCCTGTTAGTGTTGGCAACCACAGCAGCAGCAATGCTTTCCAAGAGGAAAGAGCTCTCCTGGGTGTTTGCTGGAGATGCCTAGATCCTGTCTGAGCCTCCCACCACTGCTGTGCCTCTTCTGCATTGCCCTTCCTCACCTCCATGGTTTGCTCTGCTCTTGGCATTCCAGCTCTCCCTGTTTTTCACCTGCTTCTAGCTGTCTGACTTCTTGAGATAATTTCCTTTGAAGTCAACATTTTCTGTTTATTTAATTACATGGATCTGTAACTAGCTTATTGCTTAATGAATAGACTAATTTATTGATCATTCACCTGATGTGTCTAGTACCAAACCAGTTAGCTAATATATTCTGTGATTTATACACTCTGAATTGCCTATTTTTTTACCTTGTCTTGGATTACATGATATTTAATTAATCCATTGTTTTATTGACTCTTTTTTTAATCACCGATTTAAAGTTAATTGCACTGCTATTTTGCATAAATAATTAACTAATTTGGTATTCATTTCTTCAATCCTTTCTCATTTCTCAACTTTTTGCCCATGATATATAGCATATGTCATACTTTCTCTGCAATGCCTTCTGTCACTCAACATCTATTCTCTGATTGGTTACTTTCCCCTCATACATTTCCACCTGCTTCCCTCAAACATAGCTTGTCTGCATTTATCAGTTAGGTGTCACCAATCCTTCAATAGCCCTCCAAGGGAAAGAGGACCAAAACAATCAAAAATCACTACAAAACCTCTCAGAAAATATGAAGAAAAGATGAGACTGAAACTCCATGGTACTTTTGCATTGATGGATCTATATATATTCAAATCTGTCTCTTTTTAGCTTCTAATCTGTATTGTCTAACTTTACTTCTTTATTTTACTTGTCTCCTCTCCACATCTCTGCTCTCTATCTTTCTGGAATTTAAAAAAAAAAAGATCAAAATTAAACAGAATTTTAGGAAATTGCATATGCTAGATAAGATCCTTGTAACTTGTCAAAGCTTTGACAATATTTGGAAATCTTCTACTGAGTTAATACGAAGCTTAATATTATTTTGTAAGACTTCTAGTCTTTAGGCCCCAAAGGTGTACTCTATATTTTACTCCTCTAAAGAGGCAGTGGACTCTATCATCTCATTTTCTGTAACCATCAGATTACTGGAAATGGAGTTACCAAATCCAGATTTTTTTAATTTGATTCCCAAGTATCTGTGTTGTTCTGTGGACTAAAGAAAGAGAAAATATTTCGTGCCATAGAAATAGAAGTCAGACACATGTAACTCTAATTATGCCTTTAAATGGAAATTATAAAAACATCTACCCAAGTCAAAAACTAGTCTTGCCATGACTGTGGGAGCCTCACCTTTCTGTCTCCTAGATGTCACTCTACACCTTTCAAAACATTTCCAGAATGTTTTGAAATGTCAAATTCAAAACACAGAAAAAAGTGAAAAGCCAAATTCAGGCCTCAACATTTTTAAGGCCTGAATAACTATGGCTTTTAGGGAACAAGAATATAAGCCACAGAGGTTCTCTTGAAAAAACTTTGGACTTAGTCTGTCAGGAAAAAAAAAAAAAAACAACAAAAAAAACCAACAGAATTCCAGGTCTAAGGTTTCTTCAGGAAAGCACCAAGTATCATACAGAAGATATTATATATCTGTTTGTGTAAATGGAGTTTTCTGTTCCACAGGTACTTGCCATAAACCTTGGCTTCTTCTGTAAGTGCCCCCTTCTAAAAAGTAATTAAATCATCTCTGTCTCAGTGACATACCGTTTTATTATTCATGTTTAATTGCTGATATATCTCAGATTATGCATAGAGTGGCTTAAAAGCAGATGCTTTGTCTTTAGGGTGTAAATTTTAGAATGCATACCTCCCCACAGAAAAGTTAAATAATAGGGGACAATGGAGAAGAATTTAATCATGCCAGCAGCTAGGGACATGATTAATGCATCAGCAAAGGGATATCTAATGCACCCCATGGGAAATGATAAATCCTCAGGGTTCTGTTTTAATGGTCTAAATCTTACTCTTTCAATAACTGGGAAGCTCTGAATTTTTGTTTACTTCAAAGCTACAAAATTACTTTAGCAGGCTTGTTATAAGATGGAAAAACATGATCCAAGGTTTGTTTGGTTTTGCACGCATTAGTCTTGCAACTTGAAGAAGAAAATTAGGAGAAACTGAGAGAAAAGGCAGAAACAAAGCAAAAAAAAAAGTAACCATAAGTATTCAGTGTTGTTCCTTAACTAAAACACTTCTCTAAGAGTAATTCCCAATGTTTCCTAGCAAGCAAATTGAACAAAACCAGTGGGGTTTCGTGCTTTGTAATGCATTCTCAGAAGTAATACATTAGTTACCACTGGCAAGGGTGTGAGCATTTCTGATCCTGTGAGTTTAAACACAGATTGCAGACCTATTACTGTAACTTAACCATTTTAAAGTGCATCTTATTCATGAGCTAATCCATTAAAAAAAAAAAAAACAAAAAAACTGTGGTTCACAACCTGATCCAAATTTTTGCACTTTTTTTAGGTTATTAGCAAGGACTGAGAGAGGTAGTCATTTTTTAACTCCTACCAACTTGGAGAGATAAAACATTAAAACTTTAATTAAAATTACTGTATTGATGTTTATCAAATCACAATTTCTAGCAATTTAGTCTGTTTACATTTCTTATGATACACATAATTTAAAGTTTATGCTTTTAAGTTAATAATTTTATGTTTAGGCATATTTACGCTTTAAAGCAAAACTAGAAAAGTCAAGTTAGCATTTTTTGGTTTTTGGTAACTTCACTTCTAGTTGAAATCTCTTTGTTAAGTAGATTTTATTTATTAGAAAAGGAATAGACTGAGCAGGAACACTTAGTGCTCTGCACTATAAATAACACCACCAATGTGGAGTTTTTTGATCACTACATTTTTTAAACCACTACCTGTTTCTGTTTTAACACAGTCAGAATTTCCTACTTATGTCTTCTTGTTCTATTCAATACACTCCATCAATTATCAATATCTGTCCTTCACCAGAAGAAATATATATTCAGTAGCAGGAAAGGTTACAAGTTATTTTAATTTGGTAGAAATTAGAACAAACTAGAAGTTAAGTAGCATTTGATCATTAGACATTGCAGTACCCTCCTGGAAGAATCTAAATGCTTTTTTGATGATTACTTCTTGCCCTCGAGGTATAGTTGTTTCAGAAAAGTACTTTCTGTATGTGATATGTACTATCTCTCAAGTCAAATTCAAAATATTCACAGCTCCAAATGAGGAGGCAGGATCTTGCATCACAGAATCAGAAGTGCACGTTAAAATTATGTTTCTCTTAGTAATCAAAAAAAACTTTGAAAGGTTAAAAATATAAAGTAGAAACTTGGCTTAGTAATTAGTAATATGTTGTTTTGCACCAAATATCTTGTTTCTGTCTGAGGAGCTAGATTATTTCAGGTTTTGTAAAATCTTCTGCAATATTCTTAGTATCTAACATGTATAGGAAAGCAGAATACTTAAAGTGAATAACATGTATACTTTAACTGTCCCTCTATTTTCCCTTATTTGTTTCTACCTCTATTTTCTATATGCTGCAAAGTGTCAAAATCTTTAGCTTATTCCCTTTCTCTGAGGGAGAGTGTGCAAAGACTTGCAAATTGAAGGAGACTGATGAAACGTAACAGAAGTTCCTTGACATGAACATGTGGACATAACCCCCACCCTTCAAAATCCAAAAAATCCCAGCAGCTAGGCACCACTAAATATTGGCTTGGCAAGTTCCTCCATTGCAATCAAAAAAGTGTCCAGTGGTAGTATCTCTCCCCACCACCCCTCCTGGTTTCTTAGGTTATCAGGACTTTGGATTCTGATGACTCTCCCCCTAAAGGAAAGCAGCCTTAAAGTGATAAAAGTGATAAAAACAATAGAAGTAATAAGAATGAAAAATATTCCCACCATCTGGGTTCCCACTTGTTACTCTGTCATTTGAAAGATTTCTCAGCTGATGCCTCCAGGTAGATAATAAAGTGTGTTAATGCTATCTTGGCCAGTGGATTACTCCTCTGAACGTCTCAGCTCTATTCATATCTGTGCTTTCAATTGCATGTGTAATTTAGAGCAAATTACTGACAATCACCCTGTTCTCCACTGTAAAGCTAAAAGTGTGAATTTTCTCGTCGTGCAGCACTTTAAAGCTTTATGGGTTACCAATATTATGTGTTTAATTATTGCTAGAAAGTTGAAATCATATGCACATTTATTGCATATGATCCTTCCCTGTCAATTTCATGGATGAATTTAAATTGGAATTTATAAATACATTACTGTTTCACACCAGTACTTTGTCTACCCTACCTACAGAGTCTGCATTGTTTTTCCAAAGAACTTAGTACTTTTTTTAATAATTCTATCTTGGGGAGCAAAGCTCAAGTGTTTTCCACATAAAAACCAGAATCCTCAATAAAAGACTGGCAGCCTAGACTGAGTCAAGTTCAGTGACTTGAACAGAGTACACTGGCACACCCGTTATCACATGCCAACGTCACTTCCAATAAAACTGACATACTGGAGGACTTTTCCATTACTTCTGAGATTACTTGACTGCATTTGAACTGGTGTCATGCCACAGCAATACCAAATCTCCTACTAAATGGTTATGTGAACTTTCATAATGGACATCAGCCAAATATTTCAAAAGGTTCTGTGTACAGATGTAATTGCTCACCTACAAACACAATTGACAGCGTGGAAAATGTTCAACTTTGTGCCACGTATGCTTTAACTTCACTGTAACCTGAAAACAACTATGTGCAAAGGGGTAAATTTCTCATTAAATATGCCCAGCCACTCCTTTTCTCTTTATATTGCTCAGACTGACTAAATAATTTATCTTGGGGATGTTCAGAAAGGCTTTAAAAGCCAATGAGAAGAAAAATTGGTCTCTAGTCATTTGGAGCTCTCAGTCAAACAAAGACTCACACTCTTCCTGTGACTTCTTTCTTATAAACACCAAATTTTTTTTTTCCATTTTGTTTTCTTCTCTAAGAAAAAAGAAGAAAATCTCAATCTTTCAGTAAATATGAACTTTCTTAAGATTCACTTTGCACAAAAATCACATCATTAAATAGAAGACTTATTAAGATAGAACAAGCATTAGAAAAATGCATATTTTTGGTCTTACATTTTTCCTAAATTATTAGATTAAAATAAATTTAAACTAGAACTAAATGGATTATACCTTCAATATTGTAAACATTAGAAACAGGGAGAAATTTTCTTGCAAAATGGAGAACAATGACTGATTACTAACTTCCCCCAAAGGCCAGCACTTACATGAACCTAATATGATAATTTCTTTGCATCTCAGCAGTCTGCTCAACTATTTAAAAGGAAATATTAACCTCCCTCTATGCAAACCCCCAAGTTTCCTTTATGTTCCAACTCTTTCCACATAGGAAAGTCATTGGGACAAGAGCATCTATGCTTTTTGAACTCAGATTGTCCTCTAAATAATCACAGAAACCAGGCTTCTATGTGGGTTACATCAGGTTCAGAAGTCAGTAATTAGTAAATATTTGAATTACCTACCAGGCGTTAATGTCATTTTCATGGCAAGAGTACTTAAACCTAAAGCTCTTTGTTCTTTACAGACTACATTCAGAATGTAATCCATGAACAGAAAATCTACTAAATAAATTAGTAAATGGGAAACAGAAACACATTTTAAGATTGTTTCATCATTGGAGAACACAATTCAGGAAAACATTTAAATACATTTCTACTCTGTAGTAAATACAATTTTATCTGTCCCTTAAGGAGAGGAGCTAATGTAGTTTTTACTAACAATTCATCAGTTCTGCGTTGTGACATTGCAATTTAAACAGTTAGCACTGTGATAGTAAAGGGACTAGAAGCATTGTTTTTCAGGCTTTTCTTAGCAAGTCATTCCATGAACATCATGTCAGCTATAACAAACAAAGCATTAATAATTTTTTAGACATCTCTAGTGCGTGATTTTCCTTTTTAAGGTCACAGCTCTGAAGAGTAAGATCGGGTTATTTTCCATTTATGCAAAAGATTGTAAAAAGTAATATAAAATTAAGGTTATTTCAGTATTTTTTAAATTACACACCGTGATATCTATGCTTATATTTTGTAATAAAAGCACCGGGACATCATGGAATTGAGTCCTAAGAAAAACAAAAAAGACTAAAGTCAATATGAAGCTGTTATCCAATAACCATTTCAGATGAAGGTTAAGTTAAAGTACAGCTCTTTTCTAAAGATTTAAAGGGATTATTCATTCCTTTTCCCCTCTGTTATCTCTCACTGTAATTATGGATAGAATGTTAGCTATTTATACTACTTTACATGCCTTGTTACTGTAAATGACTGTCCTCACATATACTTACATTTAATGCACAAGGATATTAAAAGTTACAAAAGAAGGACCGAGTGTAAATGATGTTTAGTTTACAGAAATTCATTGAGTTTACAGAATTTGAATTCAACATAAAAAGTCACATCTATCTAGCATTTCATTTCATATGAAAACTAGTGACAACATTTTATATGGCAAATAAAAGAATTGATATTTGGCAAGTTGGACTTGAAGAACAAGTACGGTTTTTTTCATGATTGTGTTGAACAAAAGTAGTCATCACACTCTTATAGCATCTGCATTCTGAATGTAAGAACGCAAAATCATATAGGGATATTTTAAAAAACCACCACCCATAGGAACAGAAGACTGGCAATCAAACCAAGCCCTTCAGAGCTACAGAGGCTCTTTCCCCAATGTAATGTGTCATGGTTCTAGAAGACTTATGCAGGACACATCATCTCCACCAGGACAGAAAGAAAACCTGCTTTATTGAGCAAATATATGGATATAAAAGACACAGCTGTTTATACAGCTGTCCAAGTTGTGTGTCTTCTTATTACCATGTGAAAAGTCAACATGGCCAAACCAATTTGAAATAGGTGAAAAGTGGGACCCAGTAGAATTATTGAGACATGATTACTTTAGTGTAAGTTTTACTGATTTATCCAATGAACCAATTTTTAATTAGGTTTGTTGCAGATTTCTGTATTTCTAGTTAGCCAGAGGAGTATTTTCATACAAGTTCTTTATCAGAACTTTACATCTCAGTTATCATTTAGGACCGTGTTGAAGGAAAATGCTACAGTGTCACAACAAGAAAAGAGCTCCAGCTGGTTTATTTCATGACATTTAACTTCCCTTTATCTTTCTCAAAATTTGACAATCACCATGTCTTTGTTAGTTTCACATTCAATACAGCTGTCAAACAATATAGGCTAGTGGTCATCAGGACACACTGCATATAAAAGCCTTGCCTGTTTCAAGTTTCCTTCCTTTCTCTACCCTATCTGCAGTGACAGTGGGCTCAGAGAGAATGGAGTTCAAGCAGATGAAATTGGGCATGAGCCATGATAATATGATGGCCCAGGAGTAGCTCATAGAACTTCAAACATGCCTGTTCTGGAAAACAAAGTGTCTCTGGTATGGAGCAGCAGGCAAAACAGGATAGATCTGTAATGAGAAGACATTGAGAGTCATAAATGGAGTAGAGGAACCCAGAGTTTAATGAGAAACTGTTTCTGCTGTTCCCACATCACTAAACAAAGTCATCAGGATGCTTTCTCTGCCTCAAAGTTGTCAAAGCAAGTCCACTACTTTATTGAACAGAACAGGCATAAGCACTACTGTTTTAATAGGTGATGGCAAAAAGAATTTGTCTTTATGTAGTAAGGGAATAAATCAATATATTTGGATATAGTTGTGGTGGGTTCAAGCCAGGTGTCATCAGAGCCATTCTATCCCTCCCCTGGTCACCTGGATAGGAGAGAGGCAATGTAATGAAAGGCTCATGTGTCAAGATAAGGGCAAGGAGAGATCACTCAGCAATCATGGGAAAACAGACTCAGCTTGGGGAATTAATTTATTATAAATCACATCAGTGTAAGGTAGGGAGAAATAAGACCAAATTTTTGGAAAAAAACCTTTCTCCCACCCCTCCCTTCTTCCCAAGTTCAACTTCACTTCCCATTTTCTCTACCTCTTCCCTGCATTGCAGGAGGGTGCAGTTGGTTCATCCCAAACTGTCCCTGCTGCTCCTTCGTCCTCAGGGGGAGCGTCCTGTTTCGCTCTTTGGTGTCCCTCCACAGGAGACAGTCCCCAGCAAAATTCCCCACAGTGGGTCCTTCCCATGGGTTTTATGGTCCCCTGAGGGATCACAGGTCCTGCCAGGAGCCTGCTCCTATGTGGGCTTCCCAAATGGGCACATCCTCTTTTGGGAATGCACCTTCTCCAGCGCTGGCTCCTCTACAGGCTGCAGAGGGGTCTCTGCTATCAAAATGTGGCCACATAAACCAAATAAAATAGTTTAGTTTAGTTTAGCTTAGTTTAGTTTAGTTAGTTTCATTTAGTTTAATTTAGTTTAGTTTACTTTAGTGCTGTTTGTTTTAGTATAGTAGAAAAAAAGACTTCATATAAGATGTTAAATAAGAGGAGTTTGCCTGAATGTAATTCATTTTTTTGTAAAACAAAAATGCAAGAGAAAAAGAAAGCACAGGGATTTTGGAGATGTAAAGATAGTCTTTACACCAACAAAACTTCAAATTAAATCTGAGAGCGCTTTGCCAGAGCAGTCTGTGCAAGAACCAAAAATTGAAATATGATTTATAAGTCAGGTAAGGAAACTATAAACATAACTCTCTCTTCTCTTTCACTCTTTCTTCCTTCACATGCCCACACACAAATCCTTAGAAGCTGCACCATTATGTTGGTGCAATTCTGCAATTTTCATTTGTCCAGTAAGGTCTTTGTTTCTTATGAAGGTTTTTGTATACTAAACAAGCAAAGATTTAAGATTTGTTAAGGACTACTGAATGGTCCCTAGAAAAATACACTAGCTAGTCTAATCATGTTATCAGTAATCATCTAGGAATTAGTGATGCTGTTGCAGATATTTAAATACCTTTATTGGTTCTTTATAATTATTGTATTTTTTAAAAAGTTTATTACAATAATCTGTTACCTGGCATGTAAAATTTAGTATGTTGTGATAAAGAAGTAAATGAAATTGCTTTAACTACTTTTGGCTATCTGTATCACCAGCTAACAAAAGTATCTACAGGCTGACAGTCTATGGCAATAATTTTCCTGTTCTGTTCATAAATGAGCAAGGACAAAAACCTGAACTTGCATTCATAGCAATGAGTCTTTAAACAATGTGGTGGCTCACCAAAAATTCCAAACACTAGGTTGTTTGTGATGTCCTTAGGTTACCAGGGTGATTCCTGTTTTCAGTATCCTCAATTGACTGAGACAGACTTGATTCCCAGTCCTTTCACAGCTGCTAAAACACCAACTCTCTGGACATGCTTCACTCTTAATCACTCCTTTCAATCACTCTCCACTGCGGAGCCTTTGCCCAGCACAACTGATCTCTTAGCTTACATTTATGTATCTACACTCATCAGTGCAGCATGTTAGACACAAAAACATTTCCTTCAGGCTCTGTAGCAAATACTATCAGGTAATCATCATCTAAAAATAAGCAAAGCCCTTGGATGCAATGCTAGTTCTTTTTGTAAAAGTGCAGGAGGGCATGTTCAGTGAAGTGAAGCATGTGCCCCACTAGGTTTCCTTTGATTTTGAGTGATGAGCATGGCTGGATTGAGGCAGGAAATCGGCTGGGATTCACTGCTGCTTTTCTTCCTCGTTGTTCTCAGCAGGGCACAGGCTGCATTACTGCATTACAAACAGTCTCACAGTGCCAGTCAGCTGTGCCAGCTCAATTGGCTACTGGAGCACACGACAGGCTTGCTTGGGTAACAGGCTCAAATTAAACAAGAAAATAAATTAGTCGTGAAAGACACAGGGAGTTATGTCATAAATGACTCAGACCCTGAGTGGGAATGAGTTATAAAAGTTTTTCTGAGAACCAAATAAAAATACACAAAGCAAATGGGACAGTGCTGGGAGTGTGGCCCAGTGCCAGGGGCTCATTCACAAAATCGTGGCCCCAACTTTTATGCACTGGGGCGGGGAGGGTTTGCATCAGACACATGAATATTTATGAGTGGTCATACATATTTTAATATTTTCCTTATTTATAATTGGCCCCTCCCAAAGTCTGTCAGTTCACTCTCCTCTGTCATCCATCAGTGGAGAGCTTCTCACAACTTGATTGACAGGGTGGTGTTACATTTCAGTATAATTTCTTTTGTAAATTAATAGGAATCTTTTATATTCAAAAAATATGTTAATCCTTATTCATTTACCACAATAATGAAAAGAAAAATTTAATGATGATTTGGCCAAGTGAGAATAAACCAGCTAATTATGTGTCATGTTAGAGCTGAACCAACATATGCACAAAGCAATATATGCACAAAGGAGCATTATTTTAATTTGTTTTCGGTGGCCCACTGGACTAGATGATGTTCTACAGCTCAGTTGTCCTGTCTTCTAATGCAGGCGACAGAAAACAAAACCAGGAGAAACCTGTAAGCAGAATAAAACGGGGATGGATGTAGACCTCTCTCCAGGTTTGCTATTTCCAAATGAGATTTCAAAAGTATACCTGAGTTAATGAAGTGATCAGAAAGCATCTTGTCCAGCAAAAGCTGACAGGGAACATTGCTACTTGGTAGGGATAGCATCTCCTGCACTTGGAGATGTCAGAGTGGGGCTGGCACTGAGGGTATCCCAGGTTCCCTTTGCAGGCAGGAGCATCTCTCCCTTCCAAGAGAACTGGTAGCCTATAACAGAAAGTGTAGCACTGGATTTCTATGCAGACATCCTACAATTTATACAGGAAATTCATTTCTATTGCTGAAATAATCAGGTCTCATACCATTGTTTTGACATGGAGCCAGATCTTAGAGAGTCCAAAAGCAGCAGTATGTGCATGGAAGAGGAGCAGAACTAGAGTTAAGTGACTGCTTTGTTCTGTCCTGTGCACAAGCAGTCTTGTGTTACTGGGTAGTCTCCAATGACAAAGTCTGATTAGCACATATTAAATTGGTTATGTGAAAGATCCAATACATACAAAATACAGTAAAAACCCCAAACTGGAACAATTAATTCTTGTTAATTTCTCTATTGCAGATGCATTGTCATTTCTAAACAAAGTAATGACAAAAAGCTTTACCTTTTTGTGATCCTTCTTCCTTTGATGGTATAAGTGCATGATTTATAGTGGAAATATGAAAAATATTACTCCTAATCACTTGAGCCATGCACGTTACCCAATCTCTTCTAAAGAAAGAACAGATTTCAACAGTTAAAGGTATTATTTCCAAGAACAACATTTAAAGCAAATCTAAGACTGAAAACTCCCATTTAGCTATAATGAGATGTCGAAAGACATTCAAAGGCTCCTGTCATCATTTTGTTGTTCATTTGTAAAGAGCTACAAACTGACAAAAAAAAGAGACTAAGTCCTTACTACAACTTCAGTCTGCTTCCCTGAAACAGTGTTACAGGTCATTTGATGTCCAAAGGAAGCTAAAAAATGCTACCCTGTGCTAATACTAGAAAGCTAGAAATAATCTGTTTTATTGCTTCATGCACAATTATACTATAAAAGAATTATTTTCTGTAGAAAAAAAAAAAAAAAAGCAATCTCAATTCTATTTTCTTCCAAGGGGCACAAGTTTGTGTGGCACAATTTCACAGAATCGCACAGGATCATAGAATGGTCAGGTTGAAAGGGACCACACTGATCTCTTCAGTCTCATGGCCAGAGCCAGGACCAGTGGGAACAACCTGAAACTGAGTGAGGGCAGGTTTTGATGGAATATTAGGAAAAGGTTCTTCACTCAGTTTGTGGTTGTGTGCTGGAACAGGTTCGCCAAGGAGGTGGTCACAGCACCAAGCCTGACAGAATTCAAGGAACATTTGGACATTGACTTTAGGTGCATTTTTCAGGTGGGATTGTTGGGGACGTCCAGTGCAGGGCCAGGAGCTGAACTGGATGATACTGATGGGTCCGTTAGCTTATTTTGTGATTCTATGATTCTATGTACCACTGCTAAAGACATCCCATCTGTGAAAGCCTATACACCGTGCTGAAAACAAAATTCACTTTTTTGCTGCCATGCATTAATTACTTTGTGATTGAAAATAATACTTTGAGAACATACTAAAAAATGGATTCCTAGAAATTCACAGAACTGGTCAGGGTTTTTTGCTTAGCATATGTGACTAGCAATAGCCAATGAATTTTTATAGATGAAAACCAAAACATAATTTTTTGAAAAATAAGTGAGATATAGATTCAAACAGAATATCCTTGAAAATAAAAGATCAGCTTTTATTAGCTAGCAACATGCAAGCAGAAAGTAATGTTAGCTACCGTTGGTTAAAATAATCTCTCAGGAGATTATGGTTTTAAGGGTGAATTTTCTTTTTATCACTGTGTTTAAAAATATCAAAAAATAAATCTATCAAGTGATTCTCGAGACATCTAGCAGCATTCTGAGGGAAAAAATAGCACTCATGCTTGCAGCAGTAAATTCATCAATTATCAAGTTTAGGAAAAAAAAATATTAGTTGCCTCCCTGAGGCAAGCCTCCCTGAGGCTTGGGCAGCTTGTTTACTTAGGAGCCTCGGAAAATCTTGGGACATTTTTCATACTTGCAATTGCAAATCTCAGAGTACTGAAGTCCTATGCTACTATAAGCAGTTGTTTTCAGAAATACTGTTGTGGTATTGCTGTAAGTATTAGAAATGTGTTATGATTTCCCTTCTTTTCTAGGTCCCCCAAGCTACTTTTAAATATAATGACAGAGAAGGATTTTGTGAAAATGTTCCAGGGCTGAAACAAATGCTGTACAACCAATTCCACTGACAAATAGAACAGATCCTGCAAACTACTTCGCACATATAGACCTCTTGAATTACTGCTGGTGCTCACTTGCAGAGGTGAAAGATGCATTTTTCATCTAACCCTTAAGACCATAACTGCATTAGTCTCTCCTGCTCTAATCCAATCAGTGACACTGTTTCTCTCATGGGTAAATGGTCGTGTAGTGCCACTCTATCATTAAAAACAGGAGTTATGAAAGAATTTCTCTATCTTTAGTAACTTGCTCTCCTGAGTCTTGGGAAGCCTAAAATAGAAGTCCATGTTGGGGATGGAAAGTTGTTCAAAGGGAGATAATTTATCTTGATTTCAGTCCTTAAGTGTTTGTCTTAAAGATTCATAAAAGGCATAGAAAAAAGACATAGAAACCATCAACTGTGATTAAAATGCCAGAACAAGTGTACAAATAACTTCACAGCTGGAAGTGTCTGATACTTATTCTGGGCTGATTTCTCCAAGGCCACACTCACTTTTCATCTCACTTTCACAAAAGGGTCTCCTTTCTTTCTTTTTCTTCTGTTCATACAGAAGATGAAATCTAGTATTTGATGCATGAAAAACTATATTTCTATGTATAGATGCGCATATTTATATAAGAACCATAAAAACACGTGTTTTTTTATATACTTACGTGTAGGAAAGAAAATATTTAGGAGATTATGGGCTTTTATTGCCTAAAGCAAGCTGTGGAGCATGAAACATTCTGAGCAGCTATACCTGTCATATGTCACTGACTCTTGCCCAAATCTGTCATAATGTCCTCTAGAAATACTGTAGAAGAGAGAAATGGCACTGAGGGGCCATCAAGCGGGAATTCTGATATAGAAAACCCAAGTATATTTGGGTTTATAGGGGTGTATATATATATACTTATGTACTCTGATAGGTAATGAATCTTTCATAATAATTACTCAGAAAAATACTATAATTAAATTTGAATCCACTCCAAATTCTCTATATCACCTTGTTTCATATATTAGTATTAAAATGCATTCATTAATTCCATTAATTTTAATAATTTTTCATTATTTTATACAAGATACTGGGCAATTTTATGGTGTATATATAAGCAATTGGTCAAATGGTATATATAAGCAATTAAAAATAATGGAAAAAAAATTAAATTTACATATTCAGTTGTCTTTCACCTGAAAATATTAAAACAATAGTTGTTCATGCCATAAGAATGACTCTGAGCATAAATCTTATATTTTCCTTATGCCTTATAGTTTTAGTGTCATGTATGCAGTAAAATAATTAGATCTTTAGAATATTTGGCAGCATACTTCAGTGATGCCACATATGATCAAATTATATGGAAACATACATATTTTACAAATCTCTATAATACTGATAACAGAAAATTTGACCACATTCTTCCTGAAATCACTCTTCATAAACATGGTACTGCTTGTGCTTTATTAATAAAACTGTGTAGAGGAAGAGAAATTGGAAGATTTATTAGTAACTATGGTAACCATAGTTTCCCTCATATTGTAGTGTCTCTAATAGAATTTGCAGACTCCACCAGTCAGAGAACAGAAGCAACAACCTAGGATGGAACCTACCAATTTCTGCTTTGATAGACATGAACTATTAATGAATGGTTACAGAAGATTATTTTGAGGTCATTTTCTTGGAATTAAATAGCATGTATGACATAAAATGATACACTTCCATGTATGCTACAATTTAAGAATATCAGTTACAGATGTTCTCAAAGATGGAAAAATGTAATATATTGGTTCCATTTCTTTTGAAGAGTATGACCTCACAAGGAGCAACTTCGTTTGTTAAACAGGAAATTTCTCTAAACAGCAAATATTTCTTCGTCATCCATTTTCCTTAAGAACAACAAACTTACGCCTTCTGCCTTTTGCATTAGAATGAATTAGAACATAATTAATCTCAAATCACACTCATATTCTCAAATGCATAATTCCACTCTTAAAAGCTATTCATTTTTCATAGCAAATGTGACCTACAAGTGAAGGAAAAAGTACTTTTATATGAAATGAAGATGGATTTGCCTTAATTCTGATGGCTGGCTTCAGTGAAAATAAACTTTCCTGTATTTATTTTTTGTGTGAATGTTATTCAACTTATCTATAAAAAAAGCAGAATACAAGGAGAATAGAGGATCTTCTGGTTCTGCAAGGCCTTTGATTAGCTACACATCCTTAAAATAATGCCTGTAAAATATAGAACCAAACATGTTTTTTTTAGTGCTAATGAGCTTATACGTGCAATTCAGGAGATTAGGCACAACATTTCAACAAAAGCTGTTTCACATATTTTCTGTGACTGAAAATGTTAAGAAATCTTTATTCATCTCAGTTCACAGTAAGGAAACAAAGGATAAGCAAAGCTGTGAACCTTTCCATTTGTTTTTTTTGTGCAATAATCATGGTCAAAGCTCTAATGTTTCTTTCTGCAAAGTTGGTAACACATTAACCAAACAGGACAAAAACACAGATTACATCTCCTTTTATTTTCTTATTCTACTCTTTCTGTCACTGTCATTGCCATCAGTAATTCCACAAAAGCCATAGTCCAGTTAAACCAAAGCTCATGGGGTTGAGATAAGGATTAGGAGAAAAAGTTTTAAGGGGAAAACAGGCTCAAAACTTAATAGAGTGTAAAGAAAACTTCATTAACAGAATTAAGGAGAATTATAAGAATCAAAATAAACTTCTAGAACACCTTTCCTCGCCCCACCTCTCTCTCTCCTTCCCACCAACAATGTAAAGAGAAAAAACCTGGAAATTTGAGTCAGTTTACCACTTTCAAAAAATAAATCTTTCTTCAGTTCTCTTACGGAAAGGAGTCTTTTCTGCCATGCCACAGGAGGCTGTTTCTCATGGTTTTAGTTTTCATGAATAGCAGCCTGCCTGGAAATCTGCAATTCTGAAGTCCCTCCCATGTTTTGGCAGTGTTTCCACAACTGTCTCCATGGATCACTGGCTCACGGGGTGCATTTCTTTTAAGGGTCAGCTGTTCTAGTATAGAAGCAAAAGTTTTCTTCTTCTATCTCTGAAAGCAAAGGTTCTCTCTCTCTTTCTGTTCAAGATCACGACTTCTTTCAACGTTCTCCAGTTTTTTTCTGAATTGCAGATGAATGCTGCATCCCACCCATGCACTTTATGAATTACAGGGAAATAATCTGGTGTATTATATTCTTACCTCATCTTGCAAAAGGTTTTCATCTCTGAAACTGGAGCATCTCCTCTCCTTTTTTCTGTGCTTCAGCCCCTCCTTCCCCACTGACCTTGCTGGTGTTGCCCTGTTGAACTTCTGAGTTTCTGTAATTAACAATCTCAGCAACAGAGAGGAAACATTTGAAAATTAAATTGTTTTATAAAGGGGGTTTTCCCTGGATAACAGGGGACTACTTAATTATCTATTGTATGTCAAAAATCATAGAATCACAGAATGGTTTGAGTTGAAAGAGTCTTTAAAGGTGTAGTTACCACCCCCGTGCTATGGACACCCACTAGACCAGGTTGCTCAGAGCCCCATCCAGCCTTGCATTGAACACTTCCAGGGAAGCACCATCCATAACTTCTCTGGGAAAGCTGCTCCAATGCCTCACCATTTGTTTTAAGTAATGGCTTTGTTCAAGTACCCTTTGCATATTTTTGCAACTTTGACCCAGAAATACAGTTACATGATTGTTAAATTTCTTACAAATACTTTCCTATTGTGGAATTCATTGACACACCTGGTTCTAGGATGTGATCCACATTTTCAAACTATTTGATTACTCAGGTAACTGCCTTGTTGAGAACAGTTTGGGTTTTGGCTTTTGTCATACCAGATAGCAACAGATTTTTTCATCAGATTAAGCCTAAAACACTGCACTGCAAAGGGAAAAGATTTATGACTAACTGTCTCTGGAACCATGAGGACTTAAGGGACTAAGCAAGGTCTTAGTCATCCTTGTAAATTTGAAATCATTATTAACAGAGAGATATGGTTCTTAATAAGCCCCTTGGTGCTGCTTATCATGTAGCTACATATATATTTTCTTCAAAAATATTACCTGTATTTGGCATTGAAGATGAAGGGGGAAAATGTTTCTGACACCATTTTTGATAGGTTAAATCATAAGCTAAAGACTTGCTATTTTAAATTGTAGACTATAAACATATTTTATATTACAGAATATAGAAATATTAAAGTATCATTCAAAATTAGAAATCTATATGTGAGTATTTTTGCTAATATTTATTCATAAAGATACCACAAGCTTTGTGTACAGTAGGGGGGTGCTAAGTGAATCCCAAAATGGGATTGTGAACTGAAACACTTAACTGACACTTCTAACATTTTGGCACTGCATCACTTGCACAGATTATTTCAGAAATGCATTTATCAGTTCATTAATGTTAATGAAAAAGGTATTTCAATTAGACTGAGTAAAACTGTAAAACCATTTTAATGGATAAATAGGAGTGTCTTCCAAGAAAGCTGTACTTCCAGAACTTTGTAAACATAACTGGTAAAATTTCTTCATGTATATAAAATCAAAGAAAATAGAGGTATAATAATTCGCCCCAGGATGAGACCCACAGATGTAGGTGTCATTACACTGCATCATAAAGGATTAATTTGCAATAAATTTTGAGCTCAAATAATTCCAGGAGATCAGCCCAGCTGCAGAGAAGAGCTGGAGTTTCACAGACAGCCAGAGCAAAATGCAAACTGAGGGACTTCTCACCCTCTCCAGGCAGACCCAAAGTTAGAGATACAACCAAAGAGACATCCATCACTGACAATACAACCTGCTTTGTTTTGGTAACTATACCCAGCATGTCATATAAACAAGGTTTTTTTAATATGGAGAATGATCTGTTAGGAACTAAAATAAGATTAACGGGTTTACCAGCATAGCCTGCCAGGCAACAGATTTAGAGAAAAATCAGGAGCAAGTAAGTAGAAAACAATGTTGTTTGTCTCTTTAATCAGGTATTAGAAAGCAGACAATTGCAATGAAGCCATGGAGAAGTATGGATTACTTGTCTTTCACCTTATTTAGATAATCAAGGGACTAGTTTTACACATCTTCCAGACAACTGTTTTACTGCTTCTTTTCTGTTTTGCTTTGAGACTACTGAATTTTTTCCTCCTTGTTTTGAGCATTGATAATGCCCATGAGTGCCCAAAAACTTGCCATCTTAAAAAATCTAGTTTCTATTTGTTTTTACTATTGAAAACTACATTGAATTAATGGAGGCAGTCTGAGGAAAAGTGCTTTTTGTTTGTGACAATCAGCTGTCTATATTAACTATTCTCATTCAGTTGGAGATGATTGAAATTGTACGTATCGGAAGTATTAATACAGTTGGTGGATGGAATTTATTTAAAGGATTGTATCTAAATAATTCTAATTGTTACTAACTTATGCGTACCTAAATAACAGTCAATGACAGTAAAACCAAATAGTAGAAAACCAAATCAGAGTATTCCATTTATTAAACATTTTTTGTAGAATTTTGTATGACTATTCTTAGACTTAAAAAACAGGCCCAAAATTTGTTTGTCACCTTTTTTCCAAAATATAGCTATGGACATGTGAATTTCTGCAAGTATTAAATTATTGTTCATGCTTAGAAGTGCACATGTAATAATGAAGAAACTCAGACACAGGTTGTTGATTACACAAGTATATGTCAAGCCAAGGAGTTCAAAACTCTTCTTAATTTTCACATTGAAGGATAGCAGAGGCCATGGAAAGTCATGTGTAGAAAATAAATTAGGAGTTAGTCATACAAGTCAGCTCTCCTGACTCCAAACTTGTGTGTTTAACAACTATGCTCTACCTCTCCCCAGTTCCCTGAATTTGTTTAAATTCTTTGCAACAAATGACCTGAGAGAAATTCTGTCTGCATTGAAATGTAGCTGAACTCAGACAGAATAAGAAAACGTCCACTACAATATGTTTCAGATACTCAGCTCTCTGGCACATGAATTAAAAATAACCTTTATGAGCAATTTTATTGCTGCAATTCCTTCTCAAGGCACTGTGAGGGGATACGAATTCTGCTCAATTAACTTGTGGAGTTCTTTTTTTACTCAATGTCTTGACTTCAGTGTATAAAAATGAGCACCTGAACTTTGCCTTGTAGGTCAATCATCACGCTAATCAGCTGTTGTGAGGAGCACTTGGGCATCTGTATTTAGAAAATGAGAACCTCGTGTCTGCTTTTGGAACAGAATATGAGGAAATACTGGGGGAAGTGAAACTCTGGCATTCACAGACCTCCAGATATAAATGGAGCCTCTGGCACAGTGAGGAGCAGCTGCAGTTGTACTGAAATGTACCACTGTACTGTGGTAAAAGCTAGCTATTAATTTAGGGTCTGTTGGATAGTGGGATATAGTCTGGGAAATTTTACCTTTTTTCTGGTTACTAAAGTGGGTCATGACCTTCTAGCACTTCTACTTCCCTATCATATACTATTCTCTATTTTTTTACATTACTTGCACTATTTCTTTGTTTTACTCATTTGAAACCTTTGATCTCCTCCTGTCTTGCAGAGCTATGCAGCCTCTAAAATGTTCTTATTTTCTAGATTCTTAGATTTCACCCAGTTCTTCTCACTTTCTAGTCTATATTTACCACTTGCTTCATATCTACCACAGATTTATCTTTAAATGAAGTAATATTTTACCAGCAAATATATACCAAAAATATAGGAGAGAAAAAAGGACTGCATTTTAAAAACATTTATTCTGATCACCTGTAATTCATTTTTATCACATTAAATAAAACGTACTGGTGTTTTGCCAGGTAGCCTTCATTCCATATTATTCTTGTTAATCGTAAAAGAAAAATTGTTATCTTTCATCTCTGTTACACATTTAAGTATTTTTGTAGCCTCCTCTTCTACTTTTCTTTTTCTAAGTTCTTTTCTTATTTTATTTGTTTATTTTTACACATAACAAATCCCAAGAATATTTTCTCAAATGCATTCCCCCATTTGTGTCTCATGAGCTGTGAAATATGGTTTAGATAAAAGGAAGAAAATAAATAGTTTTCATTTAAAACCCACAGAAAACGGTTTGTTCTGCTCTGGTAACTGGAAAATCTAAAAAATATTCTAATATAAATTCCATGTTCTTTTTAATACAATAGTCATAGCAGAGGATGGCTGAGCTTGCATAACCTTCCTGTTATGCATCAAGTCAAATCCCATTAAAGCTTTAATGTTACTGGGACTTAACACTTAAAAGCTGTCTTACCTGTGGGATAAAATTGTCCCATATTCCCTCAACATTAAACAAAGAATCAAAATTATCATAACTGTATATTGTTGCCTGCTCTGTTTATCTTTCCAATTGGAAATTAAGTTCTGATCATTCTGCAGAAAGATGCTACTATACACCAAGTACTAATTTCATCACTTCTGAAGTTTTTGCTGTCATCCACATCCTTCACACTCTGCATCTGTAAATTCTTCATCCTCTTGTTCACGAACACTCCTTAGTGCTCACAAATTTATATTCACAATACTCTCCAAGGACTGAGGTAGTAGTAAGAGTCCCTTTACAGATCAGGTAACAAAGCAGAGGAGAATGAAATAACTTGTTAGGAATAGAGATAAATCTAACAACTGTGTTTAAATGTAGTGCCAAATTTTCATTTGAGACTATATGAGTAACATTGAAAATAGTGATAGAAATGAATAAAACTTCATAGAGGGTTTAAAAACAAACATAGGTAAAAGCCCTTTCTCTTATAATGTAAATACTTTCTGAAGTGGTTAGATTCCAAACTGGTTTTCCTAGTCTTGGAGTCTTGAAGATGTTATTAGATTGTAGTTTACAATTTATTGAAGGTTACTCTAATTAAGAGTCAGGCATATTATTAAACAGAATGATTAGCAATATAAGTAGAATTGAGCTTGGATCAGTTCAACAAATTCCAGTTAGCTCTGCCAATAAAATCTGTGGATAAAGCCCTCTTGGGAAAACTGGCAGTTTCAGTAGTAGTTCTGGCAGTGGGGGGGTGGATGTCTTTCATTTTTGCGACATTAATATGGATTTTTTTGAGCAATATGTTGTTAAAGAGCACTGGAGAGCCAAAATTCCTCATCTAAGAAGAAATTAAAATTAAAAAGTCATAACACAAATTGTGTAAATGCACAACAGAATATGGAAAATAATCAGAAATCCATGTATAGGAAAATCATTCACTGAGTCTTTTCAGTGCAAGACACAGTGACTTCAGAAAGGGAAGACTCAACAGCAATCTTGACTCTGTTCTGAAAAACTAAAGCAGATGATGTATGAGAAAATGTCTTCCCTCAGTCAAAGAAGAGCAAGTTGTTCTTGTGTTTTCAAACTTCCTTTGAAGTACACCCCTATTTCAAAAGAAAGCAAGCTGAACAGGACAAGGCAGAGAGAAAACCATGTTTAACAAGATGCAGCATTTACCTCCAGTCAAGAAATTAGGAGAGAGTTAAATCAAAGCTTCCTGATTATTTAGAATTCTTATATACAGAACAACATTCTGAAATAAATTTCCTGTCTATTGTTGTGGAAAAAAAACATAATCAGAAAAACTGCCCTAAAGTGCATTGTCAGCTTAGAGTAACTGTCAGAAAGCACCAGAAATTACAATAAGATAATGTAAGAATTTCAACACTTTTCTATTTGAAGAGCTTTAACTATTTACAGATATAAGCCAGAGTTTTTTAAGTGACAAAAAGCTCCAATGGATAGGAACTAATCATTAAGTAATGTGCATGTGTGTATCCCATTCTCAGTAACATAATAGGTTGAAGCCAGTTATGAAAAAAAAAAAGAAAATTGACTGAGTATTTCTCAGAAGAACAATACCAACAACAGATTAACCACATCCTTCTAGACAGTACAGCACAGCAGAAAATCCTGGTGGTTTTACTTATCTTCAGAAAAAAAATCACAAAAGCTACTTCAAGGTTCAAGCCCCAAAAAGTGTAGACAAGTGTATCACTTTATATTTAGCAAATAAATATGTTCCAGCTTGCCTGAGGAGGGGTAGCCCACAGTTTTCAATATTCAAATCTGGGAACAGTTTCATAAATATACCAATATATAATTAATATAAAATTTAATAATGAGGTTAATAAATTGCTACTAAATGTTTCTATTGCATCAGTAATGTCTGAACCCATAATAAGGGCCACCATTTCCATATTTTTGTCACTGTACAAACACACAGGAATTAAATACAACGCAAGGTCTTTCCAACAGCCAGCTTATAGCATCTCCAAAAAAGCAGTCATCCCCAAGAGACATTTATCAAGACATGAAGGCTACAAAGCTTTCTTCACCATCAGAGAATATACACAGTTGAGTAAAAACTGCATTCTTTGGTGACTGCTTCTTCTCCTTGTTTTCAGTCCTATGAATGACATGTAATGGCATCAATATATACATAACCCTAGACCAACATGTAATAAAGGCTGCCCAAATTAGTAATCATCTTAGGGGCATAGAAGTAGTTTCACTGTGAGAAAACAATCCCATAATATTACTGTACAGAATAGTGAGGAGACTAGTAGGTGGCACAAAGCATCTGAGTGCACAGCTGCTCATGGTAATCAAGGTGCCAATTTTAGATTCAGTCAAATTCTTTCCACTTAGTCCTACAAAAATAAGTCACCTCTATTTAAGAACAGAAAGTAATCTGAATAGGCTGTGGTTTTTGATTATATTTTATTTTCATAGTACCATCATTAATGTACTTCTAATTTAGGAAGTCACAATAAGATCTATATTGACTAACGTTAAAAGACAGCTGGTTAGATATGTTCCAGTGTTTAAATTTTAATGTCCAATACTCACTACTCAAAGACAGCTGGATTACTGTCACATTTACTGGTTGAGAAGCCCATGTGTGACCATGATAAGCACTCTTAAGATAAACTAAATAAGCAGTCAAAGCAAAGGACATGAAATTCTCAGTGGCTAAACCTTTAAAATGATTGGTTTCATATGGTAAATTTATTTCTGAAGGGGCTAATACAGAACCAAATAGACTAAGTGCCACAGTGTTTAAGAAAGAAATCTAGTTGCTAACTGGATTATGTGCTGTTTTTACATGTAAATAAGAAATCCTATCTTAGTAACTAGAGACTATCTGAAGTAAATTGAATAATTGAGGGAGGAGATATGACACATTTTCCAGTTTCATGTGATTCTAAAGCATTTTTCCACTACTACATGAAAAAATAGAATTTTTCTTATAATGTGAGAACAGACTTGTACAAACAATTAGTATGTTTTAAAGTATTGCAAAAAATAAATTTTTTACTAGAAATTTCAAATAGTAGTTTTGATATTTAAACTCAAATAAACAAACAGTTGCCTCAGTTGGATTTGAAAACCATTTTGTTATAAGGTTATTAATAAGAGTGAGGACAACCAGTGTCACAAAACTCAGTTTAAGATGAAAGATTAACACGTCACCTTCTGTAGATAATTCTATTTCCAAAGGCTGGCTTATTCATGCCTCCATATTTCAACAAACATGTAGGAAAAAATATATTTACAGTTATAAATTATATGTTATCCATTTTGTTACTTGATATGAAAGCTCCATGGATACTGACTGTGTTTGCAGAAACTCAATGAGAAGTTTTCCAATGACCTACAAAACATTACATCAGGGAATATGGGAGATAAAGCTCTCTGTACAAATATGAATATGTACAAATACAGATATGATGACTTCAGTAACAGTCCAAACAATCAGCAAATCTAACTTAAATATTATTTTAAAATATTAGTTTTTAACAAACTGAGTCTACTGATGGCAATACCAAAACTGTACCAGATTTTTTGACATAAGTTCATGAATGTCATATTCAGAGTTAGTTCAAAGTTTGTGAACCATATAGGCAAAACCCAGTTTTGGTGGTGGAACAGACCAAGACAATAAGACTAAGCTGAGGTATCCACTGGAGCAGGGTAAGGGCTATTACAGCTGGAAAAGCAGAGAGCAAATTTTGGGAGAACAGCAAATTTTCGAGAGTCACGAGAGTCTCCTAAATGCCAAGGGTGAAAATTTACTTTTCTTCCCTCCTACAGACCACTTGCCCTTCTGAAAACCTCATTTTCTTCCTTCCCCCACAATTCCCATCTATCAGTTGATATTTTTTCCTGGCAATCCCAGTCTCTGAAATCTTTTCTCATCACTGCCCATCCACGATTTCCTCCATGCCTGCTCACACCTCTGGTGCTGGCACCATGTGGGCAGCAGGCATAAGCCTCTTTGTGCCACTCATTCTTGCCTGGCACATGGAAAGGACACAGATTTCTGCCTATTCTCTTTTTCAGCAATGCCTTGAGTGGGCTTAAGTTGAGGAGTTCAGATGCCTTGGCAGTTCATTCTGGTAGCAAAGGTGGTTAAGGATTTACTTTCCAGGGTGGTAGAGCATGAAGAGAACTAATAGGTTTCTCTGTAGACCACTAAAAAAATCTGTCTGCCACCTGTTACTGACCTTGGACATGGAAAATAACATTCTTCCCAACATAGGGAAGATGCTGCTCATATAGGGTGCTCAAAAACCACAGCTAGAAAAACTGAGCAAATCCCAAGTTTCAAGGAAATAACCCAAGCATTCTACCAGGCAATTGTGTTCAAAAAACATTACAAATATTTTCAGAGAAGAGCTGTATGGAACATACTAGTTCAGATCTGCAGGCCCTTGCAGCAGCACTAGTTAACACAGTTTTCTTCAAATTTGAAGTAGGATAAGTGAAAAAGTAAATAATAAATTGGTGTGTCACACTGCGGCAAGTAATGTCTCACCCCAATCACTGAGGAGGAAAAAATGAAACTATCTTGTTTCTGAAAGCAGTTTAAAACCCTGTTTAATTTTTTAAGTCCAATGACAGAACCATTAGTCAAAAAATGTGACAAGAAGGTCAAAAATTAAATCAAAAATTAAAAATGTAATCAAAAATTAAATTTGGTAAGTTGAATTATATTTTTTTTTCCTTAAAACAAAGTCATTTACAAGATTACAGTAACACAATTCCACAATAAAATAGGAACAAACTGAACAGGAGCTGCTTAAGGAATACAGAAGTATTCTATGTCTGAGAAACAGGGCAGACAATATCCCACCCTCCTCTTCTCACAACTATCACTTCTAAACAGAAATTTTTAAAAAGCAGGTAAACTGAAAACCCAATGAATTCCTTCTCCTTCCCCGAGAAGTAAAATAATCCCCAAGATATATTTTTCCTCTGGAAGAAAACATAAAGAAATACTACATTGCAAGGGCTAATACAGAAAAGCACTACTACCAGAGTACAATGATATCAGCCCGTGCTGTTGCACCATCCATCAGTAAGGAACAGCCTCCAGCCAGCTTCCCAGTCTGAGCTACAGAGCCAGAAAATGTGGTCACTAGAGAAATCCCTGCATGGCACAGAAAGCTTATAGCCTTCCTTGGGGCCACTCTACGGATACAGCTGCATTACAGCTGAATCAAATTTTGATTGTCAGCTCTGGTTCGAGACCAAAAATACAGTCTGAGTTACAAATTGAGTAGATTTTTGTTTTGTCACTGTTACGAGACAAAGAAATGGTCTTTGTCCTTACTGCTTTGTTATTTCATTAAAACATCTGACAGCTTGAATTGGTCAGCTGTCATTGAAGGGACTGCTATGATTCAGGTAATTACACCACAGATGATTTCCAGACTTGAAAATTTCTTACTTTGAAATCTACAGTTGTGAAATTATTTCAAAGGTCATTTCAGATGCATGCTACAGTGGAGGAATGCAGTCACATTCCTTCCCAGTTGTAACATGTATTGAGAACTTTTGGAAGCCATAAGGCTACTGGAAAAATTTCAGCATCCTTGAGAAGGGTGCAGTAGGTACCTGGCAGAAGCATCAGCCCAGAGGTGGTGACTGGACAGAGAGTCACCAAGCTGTTGTGGCTCATGCTCACGGAATAGCTGCATCCTATTTCAGGTCGAGGCAAAACAGTCAATGGTCTTTAATTCCTTCCTTCTTTCTTTGTATACCCCTTCCCCAGCTCCTACCTGCCAGCAGAAGTATCAGCAACATGTCAGCAAGAGTTCTGGGAGAGTTGCATACCCTCTGCCTAGCTTCCCAATTGGGATCATCAGGATCCCAGGACACAGCACAGCCTATGTTCTGCCCATATGCAGCCACTCAGCAAAACCAACCATCTACAATAATAAGAAAAAAATTAAATATACACACAGTATTATTATATGTATACATTCAGTATTATATACTTACTAAAAACATTGCTCAGCACAGAATCACAGAATCCCAGAATAGGTCAGGTTGGAAGGGACCACAGAGAGTCATCTGGTCCACCCTCCCTGCTGAAGCAGGATCATCCCAGAGCCCATGGCACAGGATTGCATTCAGATGGTTCTGAAATATCTGCAGGGAGGGAGACTCCACACCTTCTCTGGGTGATCTGTTCCAGTGCTTGGTCACTGCACAGGAAAGTTCTTCCTCATGATCAGGTGGAACTTCCCATGCATCCATGTCTGCCCCTTGCTTCTTGTCCTATTTCTGGGCACCACAGAGCAGAGGCTGGTCCATGCTCTGACCCCTCCCTGCAGGCACTGACAGACACTGATGGTTCCCTCTCACTCATCTCCTCTTGAGGCTGAACAGCCCCAGCTCCTTCAGCCTTTCCCCATAAGAGAGATGCCCCATTCCCTTCCTCATCTCTGTAACCTCCACTGGACCCACTCCAGGAGCTCCACGCCTCTCTTGTCCAGAGGAGCCCAAAACTGGACACAGCACTCCAGATGTACCAGGGCTGAGCAGAGGAGTTGGATTACCTCCCTCCACCTGCTGTCCAAGCTCTTCCTAACACACCCCAGGATCCCACTGGCCTCCTTGACCAGGAACAATATGTTGTCCACCAGGACTCCAGGTCCTTCTCAGTAGAGATCTGCACCAGCAGGTCAGCCCTCAGCCCATGCTGGTGCATCAGGAAACTTCTGCCATATGTTAAATGAGGTCTTGAAGCTCCAGCAGCTTAGTCTATCACTAAAACAGCTGGTTCTGTTTGCTTGACAGACAATAATAGTATTGCACTTGCTGTATGGTCACATCAGTAGCACCAAGGTTTATTAGAAGTTTACTTGTTTATGCTAGTGATGTAGATGTAATGATGTAGTGATGCAGGAAAAAGTAAATAGAAATTGTGTGTCTATGGTCAAATCAGTTTAAAAGCGTGTGTATTTTGAATTTGTGAATAATGCATTGCATCTAAGTTGCTGCAATATATATTTATGTAGTTCCTGTTCCCGAAATGAATGGAAATATCTCCCCTCTTCTGTTTGCTAATTTTTCAATAATACAAGTCTTGCCCTAATTCCAGGGGAAAAAATGTGCTTTGCTAACTACAAATAAAACTAGGTCCTGAAAATTATGCAACAACTAGATTTGATCCTTGAGAAAAAAATAAGAATAATCCCCTCCATTGAAAAACAGGAAGAAAAGAACATGAAATCTGTTGGAACAGTGCAGTAATGACAGCTTCTTATCCTTGTACACTATTATTAGTAAATGCCATTGTTGCAACACCAAAACCTGTAGACAGAGCAGTTTAACAAAACATAGTGAGGTACATTCTCTGATCCGAAGGATACACAAGCTCAGCAGCACAGTCTCCAGTGGGATCAAAGGAATGTTCGACAGAGCAACCCCTCTTCTGACAATATTGTTTGATCTATGTCTCAAGGACAGAACAGAAATGTTATTTCCATTTCCAAGCTGACATACAGGAGCTTGCTAGAAGGACGTTCTCATAAACAAAGTGCAGCAGACCATGCTATCATCTAGCTCGTATATTTTTCCAGAATTCATGGTGGATGTAATTTATAATACAGAATATTTTCTGGTGAGACTAGGGTGTAGAGAAGTCCAGTAGCTATAAAACCCACACAACTTTGGGAAATACTTATCAACTATAACAACTCATTAATTCTGAACAAGCTGGACATTATATATTTTTAAATACCTGAAAAATATACCAAGGTATCTATGTCTTATTATTTATGAGTGGACCAATTAAGGCTTTAATTTGTGATAATGAGGTTTTTTGCCATTTACTTTGATTTGTAGTGTGGTATTGGTAAGAGGATTTTAACAACACATTCAGGGATAGTTTAATTGTTTTGGTTGTTATAAATACTAACAATTGCTTCCTGTTACAAAAAACTAGGTAAAAGAGAAAAACTCCTTAACACCAATGCAGCATTAAGAAGCAGGCACTCTTTTTTCTGCCAGATGCACAGGAGGAATAGCTTGTCCCAAAATCTGTACACACTAAGTAAAGGAAATTTTCTGTTTATATACTGGTTTTTGCATACATATTCATTGATTGTCCCAGACTAAACACATGTATGATAATAATTTCCCTGAAATCATTAACATATTTCCCCTTCCCTTTATGTGTTCCTCTGTCCTGGGGGTCTCACTGGTGGTCCCTGGTGGTCGTGGACCCCACTGTTTCAGTGACCTAGCTGAGTTGCCAGGACATTGGGGCTGGTGAATTTCCAGTTCTCCTTCTTACACAATGGGCATTGTGCAGTTCCATAGGCCAGTGATTGTGGCAGAACAAGCATTGTATGAGCTCACCAGGTGTAGAAAATTTGTCATCTGGTAGCATTCTTAACCACCACATTGGCCCAAAGAATTTGGACCATGCTTTCAGGCACATGGAGGCATTCTTGGGAATGGTCCTGTAGAGGGCCAGGAGTTGGCCTCAAGGATCCTTGTGTGTCCCTTCCAAGTCAGCATATTTTGTGATTCTGTGAACCTGTGGTATTTATTCTGACAATTTAAAGTTTATGGTCAGGCAGTGAAGCCTTAAATTTCAATGACAGAAGAAGCATAGTCAATCAAAATAATAATTTCTGTTTGAAAATCAGTAGCCACCTCAGAGTAGTAAACCAGCTAGTGGCTTTGACATGTGGAAGATTCACGGGCAAAGTCCCTCATCTACAAAGCTCAGGCCCCATTTTCCCTTTTCACTCTTTTTCCCTCTCCCTCTCTTATCACTTTTGTAGAATAAAAGTTTTGTCCTGAACCTGAGAAGACCTTTGCATGAATTCTTTATCAACATGACATCTTTCTGCATAAAACTGGTATTTCATTTCAGTAACTGGTATTTTCCATGACAAAAGTGTTTCTCTGAAAAATCCGAAGCAGCAATGTTACTGGATTTCGATTAACCAAACTCTCTGATTTAGAATTATGCTTATGGAATTAATCAGAGCTTAATAACAAATGTGCAGATGAACTGACAGAGCTGGGTGAACAATTCAGGGCACACAGAGAGTCGATTAATTTAGCTCTTAATTGCTAGTAAATTATTCACCAAGTAGTGTTTGGTTTAGACTTGTTTTTTTTCATTACTGAAAACTATGCAGTGGTTCAGTCATTAGAATTAGCAGTTTGCCATATAGTTTTCTTGCAAAATACTGGTATTGCCTGTCATTCCCAGAAATTATGCTATGCCTTATCCACTTCTTATTCTCTCTTTGTTTTTTTCAAAAATAAAAATATGCAGAAGTACATAAAAATAGAGAAAGATTATTTGAGGGGAGCAGGGAGATTCTGCACTTCATGGAACAACACAGCTGAGCATATAAATTTCTTATAGTCTGGGGATCACACTTCCTCTGTTGTCTCTTGTCTGTTTTTCTTCTCCTTGTTGCCTTTCTTTCCTTTTTCTTTATACTGGGGCTTTGATTAAGTTTAATTTTGTGGCTCTTGTCTTTTTGTATCTGTTTGGCCGTGCTATTCAGAAGACTTGGTTACAGGTGGAATAATTTACAAAACCAAAATTTGTATAGTAAAAGTTGAAGGCGTATTTCAATGGAAATAAATTGCCCCCACTTTGTGTCACAACATCCAACTGTAGAATGAAGGCATGAAGAAGACTTTTGTTTAGTATTCTGCCTTAAAAACTGCAGTGTATAGAAACACATTCCTAATAAAATGTCAACAGGGTGGCAAACAGCATTTTCTGTATGACAGTGAATATCACCATCTAGAGACATACATGTTAATTACTGATTTTTCTTGGGCTTGAAACCAAGTATTTGCTCCTCAGTTGTATTTCTCGAATAAGTTACTTCTCTCACGTGCACTTTAATGAAACTTAAAGTACTTGCAAACCATCATGTATAAACAAGTATAAATGTATAAATGCAAGTGGAAGGTGCCTTGTATCTATAAAACAGAAATCATGACAAAGTAATGGAAAAAATATTGGTTTTCACAAAAAGATACCAGCAAAATAACAAGTTCTGCAGAAAAC
Organism: Tychaedon coryphoeus; assembly: GCA_013398595.1. Classification (NCBI taxonomy): domain Eukaryota; kingdom Metazoa; phylum Chordata; class Aves; order Passeriformes; family Muscicapidae; genus Tychaedon; species Tychaedon coryphoeus. The sequence continues at coordinate 585,170 of WBND01000236.1, read as the reverse complement.
ATCAAGAAAAAAACTCTCTATTTGGAAAATTAGAGAAGAATCCAGTTTGTCAGACATTTGTTTCTGTCCATTTTATGAATGAACTATTAAAGCTTTGTCTAGAATACGCAATTTACTAATTGTCATAACAAAACAGAGGAAACCACAAATTTTGCCTGACAAGTAAAGCTGATTTGCAGTGCCATATGAAAACAAAATCAAATCCTGAAATGCAGTGATTGACTTTTTATTCTTTCCCCTTTTCTTAAGCTGCTGTCATCAGGTTTGGCTAGCCAGGACAACTATTATTAACCATCTTGTATAATTGTTTTTTTCCTCTTATAATCCTCCTAGAATATCTGTATTTGCCAACAGTAACTTGCACAGCATTATTCTGCATCAATTCTGTCACCAGTATTCGTTTGGCTGTATTTCAAAGGGAACTCTTGCAAACTATAACCAAGAATGTTGTAATTCTGTATGCAAAATTCTATTATCTCTCAGCAATTTAAAAGCATTTTCTCCATCCAGCAACTATGACAATCCTTGACAACACAGACTCTGGACTGAGATACATCAATATATGAGGACCGAGAGACATTTTTTACAAGAATCATGTGAAGCTATATAATGCTACAGAGTTTGGTTATGATAATGATACTGTGTTTCAATGTGATAAAAATGCTCTGGCATTCCACTGCAGGACAAACACAGAATGCACAAGGAAGTTATATCAGTGGCTGCACAGCTCTACTCACAGAAGATAGAAGAACAAACAGATAGAAGTGGGAGATTAAACTCACAGCTGCTTCTGCTAGCAGTGATTTAGTTGATTTATTAACTAATTAAGGCCCTTAGCAATCTTGTGAAGCATTTATAATCGTGTTATCCCTAGTAAAAGTGCAGGAGAAGGAAGAAATTTTTTTCAGGAATTTATTTCTCAGAAGTGAAGAAAACACCAGCCTTTGTCTCCATACGAACAGGAACAGAAAATCACTGTTCAACAATGCCTTGAGGACCCATCCTTTAGCTGAGAGAAAACAGAGAAAGTTGTCATAATCCATAGAAAAATTCATTTTGGTCAGTCTATGTAAACTCTTTGACGAGGGAAGGCAGGCAGGTGGGCCCTCCTGCATGACCTCCTCACAAGGAATACTGCCCAGGCAAAGGCAGGGAAGACAAGGTGCACGTTCTCTCTTTCTGTGAACCATGCAGGCAAATCTATCCAGGAAGGTTTGCAGTGTACTTATTTGTGTGGGATTTGCTCACCAGGCTGTGTCCACAGTGCCAAATATTCTACATTCACCCTGCAACAGCCCTGTAGTGTGCTCCTGAGCTAAATGCAACAAAAGCATTGAATTCCTGATGCTGTCAGTCCTCACCTTGATATCCATTTAGAGTGATAGCAGGGTGGGCGTACACCAAGCCAGGCTTGTAGAAGCAAAAGATCCTCAAAACTATCTTTTCAGACATGTTTGTAAATTGACCAACAGAGTGCTGAAAGATAGCTGTGACTTATTGGTGAGAGACAAGAGATGCTGATTTCTGCAGTACTTGGAGCATCATGGACTAAGGCTGCCATCTGTTGTCTCTGATGCTGTAATTGTGCAGTCTTCATGGGTAATTGTGAACAAGTTCACATCTCTCTACAGCTAATATCCAAGGAACAGAGCTCTTGCCACGCATGTTTTTTATTCAGTTTTCAGGATTTTCTATAAAAGATAACAGACTAATGTACTGAGGCAGAGCACACTCTTGGTATCTGCAGTATTTGTTTTTTTTTTAAACTCACATATTCTTTGTAGAACAAAGCCTTAAGGGTACATTTCTTTGCATGGAAAGTTTATTCCTGAACTATATAAATGCACCAGCGAAGCACTGAAGTTAATTTATGTTTCAGTCATCTGTAAAACAGACACAAGAAAAACCACAACCAAGAATTACATTTTCCCAGGGCATTAATAAGAGATTACATGTATCGTCTGGATTTCTTGAAATGAAACATGAAAGCAACCAACTTAAATTCAAAATAGCAGTTAAACACAGCTTTAGGGGGTAAACGTTGATAATTGAGCTTTGCAATATTCATTTCATGGACCAGATTTTGTCCTAAGGAATATTCAATGCAAGGGAAAAGATCACTTATCCCCCTTAGATCAAATTTACAGGGGAGCATCTAGGTAAGGAAGGGGACAGATCTGGCACAGGAAGATTGACCCATGCTACTCCCTCTATAATTACTTTATGGGTGGCTGAATTGCACTTGAATTACTACGCAAATTGCACCTAGAGAGTTTTGGCAGGGAGTTTTCTCCAGAAAGAGAGCTCACATTGTGAGAGTGCCAGCCAGGAGAAGAAGACCTGTCATCTCTTGCATAAACTATTAAGCTGAGTGGTTTTGTCTACCATATAGTTTAATGCAGGCATTTCACAAAATTGCCGTGAGCTTAATATATCCTTCCTTGAAAATTAGATAGTAGCAAGAAACACTGCTTAGCTGTGAAACAAGCATTTTTACATGACCCAAGAATGTAGCATTTAGTGTAAATTATGTGTCAGGTTCTTTATAAACATTATTCTGCTGAAAACACTGGGCTTACCTACAATACTTGAGAAATTATCTCAGTATTTTTGTGATCAACAATAGTGTGACTTATCCAACTGTGCTACAAATTGAATTAAATGTTGTCATATAGACTGTATATAAAGCTAAGCATGTGTATGGCCACTATGTTGTGCAAGGCACAAAAGTGGATTTGTATAGCAAGGACAGATAACAATAAGTTTAAAGCTGCCAATTTACTTGTACCTGTAAAACAAGCACATGGCAAGGATCAGTTCTTGCATCTCCCTCACATGTCAATATTATCTGAAAGAGGAATTATTTCTATGTTTTCTTGAAAAATTCTTACTCCATAACCTCCCAAGTTTTTGGCTAAGCAGTTTCTAGCATTCAGTTTTATTCCACTCACTATTTGTGCTCTGTAAAACAAAGTACAGCAATCCCTAGGTACAGGTCAGGCTCCCAGTGTTGATTACAAAAAGGACAATTCTCATACACAAACATACACAACTGTGTAAGAGATGAAAGATGACATGGAGATGCTAGGAAAAAGTTTTAAGCTTAGTGCAAGAGCCTTCATAAGAGTACCACTGGTACAACTCTGGTCTTGATGGGCTTCAAAAAAAAAAAGGCAGCACAGTCTCACTTTCTGCATGAAGACTCTTTTGCAGTTTTAAGATTTTCAAATACTTCAAAAACAACTTAGACTCAAGACAACAACTTAGACCTCATGAACTATCCCACTGTAATAAACATGACTACAGTTGTTGCTAGACTAATCTTTGGTCTTTATAGTACCATAGCAAGAAGAAATGCAGCATAAGAAGAGAGTGTGCAGCACATGCAGGTGATTACAAGACAGAAGGGACCAGTGTGTGAAATGTAATGTTAGACACTGTGGTAAAATGTATTGCATATTCAAGACCAACACAAACCTTATTTTGGAAAACTAGGGAATAAAAAACTTTTCTATTGATATTGTCAAGAGAATTTCTAGGTAATTAATCAGTTTCTATTTGTTACATGGAATTATCATTAAACTTGCTGAAAACAGTGACATCTATTATAGGTTCTTCCATTATAATAAATACTTGTCAGTTTATAACTTTGTTATGGATGCATTTCTATTGCTGAAATTAATCTTTGTCTACAGTTCACTTTTTTGTTTATGTTTTGGCAGTTAGAGCAAAGCAATTCAGCCATTAGCAGAAAATGTCTGTGTTTACAAAAATTTAGGTTGGCTGTGATGGCTTGATAAGAATTTTGTAATGCACTGGATGGTGTAACTGGCTCTGATCTGGTGTTTGCCATTACAGTGCCTACAAACTGTTCAAGTACTTTCATTAGGGAACTGCAGAAAGAGAACAGGAATTTTCTTGCAACTTGATCCTACTGATTACTAAGACAAATATCAGACCCAGCAGATCCCAGCTTTCCTGTGCTCCTATTATGTCTCCTCTGGGCATTCAGTCAAACAAACAAAATCCTACGGTGAAAAATATAGCCAGAAATTGGGCTGTGGGTCAGACTTAAGCAGCTTGGATAAATTACAAACATTAATTATTTGGGAGTAATTTTTGTTTGTCTGCTGGCTTTACTCTGATTAGTCACTGTACAATCTTTTTATAGATATTCACAGTTAATAAAAAAATATTGAGTTATAAATCATGATTATTTGTTTGTTTTGTTAAACTCAAAAGTGCTTTTATCAATGCAGAGAACAGTGATGAGTCACACTTGCTTTACTTTGCACTTTTTCTGGTTTTGATTTAATATTTTAGTCTTTACAATAAATGAGAGCCTGAGGAAATGTCAAGCATATGTGCACAAAAATCCTTAAATGTCCTTTTATTCCTTATTTCATCTACCTCACCCGCATATTCTCTCTCCAAACATTTGGGCCAATACAGTGAGCATCTAAGGATATTCCATGAATGCAACACTGCAAATTACACTTACATTGAATCTGTCTCAAGAGTTTTAACCCTCTGACCATAGCTCAATTATTATTACAGTTGACCTCCATGCGGATTATAAAAATTCCTGTTTAGAAAACAATGTTGATACCTTATCTACACATTTAAGCCAAACGTGCTCTTTTATTTTCATACTCTATTCCCCAAGTAGCAATAATCTCTTCAGGGTAAAAAAAAAAAAGAAAAAAGAATTGTTATATCTGAATTCATTTACTTATGGCAAACAGAGGAGTTTCTAATTAACTGGCACTCTTAAGCATTCGGCTTTTTCCCTCTATACTGTTCTTCAAAACAAATATCATTAATGTGCCCAAGAAAAGGAAAAGAGAATCAGCCTGGGACAGAGAAGAGGAAGATGAAGCAAAGTAGCTGTGCAGCTGTTTCCTGGAGTGACAAGGTGAGGGCTGGATGTGAATCTATCTCAGCTCTCTTGGGTGGTCTATAATCAGGTTCAATAAAACATGAACATTTGAATAAGCTGACCTGCAGTCATTCAAGATTAAATGAAATGCAAATGAAAACAGAAGGTAAAAATAGTTTGCTTTCCATGCAAAATTCCTTTTGCATATGTCTAGAAGAGGCCTGACATGCACATAATATAAAACAGTGTAACTTAATTGAATATTCTAATTTTCTTTTTTTTTAATTCATTTTTTGAATGAACCATCATTTTTAATAAAGACTTCTAGAATCAATACTTTGACTTGGAAAACTACTTTTTGAGTCTGTAAAGCTATAGCATTATGATTTCCTTAACATTCTTGTCACAAAATCCCTCAAGAACAGCTTTCATCCAAGATCCATTATGGTCAGTTGTAGGTAAGCCTACCATAAATGTCTCTGCTCAGAAGAGAATATACAACATTTGCAATTTAAGTGGGGCCCCTTTTGTACCAAAAATTTGTATTTATTTGTTCTTGGCAGCATATTTTAGATTTCTTCTTGCCTTGGGAGAAAATTTTAAGCTATTACCCAGACAGTATTTTTAGAATTTATTTTATTTTAAACACTTATAAGGTGTTCAGAATGTTGGTTGCATACATATTTTCTAATGACATAATTTAATGAAAAATGAATCATTTTTAGCACTGTTGGCTGAAGTGCTTATTATAGTCTGGCTTTTAAAGCTATTAGAAATGCCTCTCCCCAAATAAGAGTGCAAATAAGACCATATGGCAAGGTCAAGAATATGAGTTTTATTTGCTGGTAAATATGAGAATGAGAGAAATAAAAAGAGAGGCAAAGGAAGAGAAAGAAATTGAAAAGAAGCGAGGGGACAGAGAGAACATTAAAAAATATATTAAATATAGGAGAAAAAACAGTGCAGTTTTTTAAAAATTCTTGTCATGTTGCTTTTAAAGCATATATGGAAAACTGAATTGAAACAATGCCATTGTTTTTTGCAGGGCAAGGTTTCACATTGACTTCCCTATTTTAATTTTTTTTATTTTTTCTATGAGTTATCATGACCTGGATGGAAACTCTGACTTTGTGTTTCAGTAATGAATTTTTCAAAATTTCTTTGTTTAGAAATCCCTGTGATTGTGGCATATAATACATCATATTTTGATCAAAATAAATTGTGATCAGCCGATTGATAACATCTTATTAAGAGTTAATGTTCTGTGTGAATAATAAAATCACCTTCCGGAGAAGCAGAACTCAATACAGATAAAATGTTTCACTGTGGGTAATACTAATTTGATTTATCAGTTTAATTTGTTGCTACTTCATTTTCATATCCTTTGTTTTATGAATTTTGCCCACCGTAACATATAATTTTTAATTGCCATTTAATGTCTAATTTAAGATACTTCAGAATGTTTTATTCTGATTAATTAATTAATGATAAATTATGAAGGTCTGGTTAATTAAGAATTGTAATGAGTGAGTACATGGTGTGATTTATCACGCTCATGAGAGTATCCCCTTGGGATCAGTGGAATACACATGTCCATGCTATAAATAGTATAATTTTGTGACTAAAAGTCAAGTAATTTGGAAGAAAAAAGCAGGAAAGTTCTAATGGTCAGGGCATGGTATTGTTTTTCACTAGAGGTAGGCATGTTTGCTTTACAATTGGGATTGTAGTGGATGACCTTTTTTTAATTTATGCAAATTTGTGTTGTGTTTTCCTCTCACCTACCTGACATATTGAGCACCACTATATTTTCTGACTTGCCAAGGATGTATTTGACATCACACTGCTGTAAGTGGTTATGTTACTTAATTGTCCTTAATGATTTCAAACCACACTCAATAAAGAGATGTATTGTGAAGTACTATTGGAGAGCATAATGTTTTTGTCTACACGAGTTGAAGAGGCTTTCAAAATGCACTTCAGTAAATCCACAGCTTTAAGCTGTACCTCACACTTTGGTAGATCTACAGTTTATGCTGCACCAGTCTTGTTCTGATGTTTATAATATATGCTAATAGATGTAAAATTCAACAAGACAGTTCGACTACTGCATACTATTGCTTATACTTCTCACATGAACCTTTATATTCTTCAGGCAAAGAGTGATGTAAGTAGTACTGGTACCCCAGCATACTGCCAGGTATATATTTAGATATTTCTGTTCTTCAGGAAAACAAAATATCACAATATTCAGTCAAATTTTCAAATCTGTTTTGAAGAACCTTCATTGAATTTCAGTTCAAAGGTATTTAATAATCACATATCCCAGAAAATAAATATGTAGGTGCACACAAGGTTAAAATAAAAAGATTTCCCACTGACTTTTATGGCAGCCAAATCTATATTTGTGTGTGCATGCCATAAAATAAAATATGATAACTAGAAGCAGCTGAATATAAACTCAATGATCTCATTTAAGTTTCTTTCTGAAGATGATTTAGCAACTAAGTTGAAAATTATGCATTTCTGGAATAATCTCTAACATTTACAAGTAATTAATTTGCAATTAAACTTTCAAACATTGTTTACTCATTGCATAGTGGAAGGTGTGTGGTGGTTTGAGGGAATAAGGAGCAGAAGTGCATGGGGAGCTACAACAGCCACAGCACATCCCAGAGACTGGGAAAAGAGGCACATGAAAAGCCTAATTTCACATCTATAATAGGAAAGAGGTGCTGTGCCAAGGCTGATATTCCTGCTGGGAAAAGCAGGGCCTCCCAGTGTCTGTTGATCTTGTCAGAGAATTTGGAGAAGGCAGCCTGTTCTTCCCTGCTTGGAGGATCCCAGCAGGAACAGCTGCTTGGCTGAGATCCTGCCAGCATCCAGTGAGAAGCTATTTCCTCTGAGGCAGGACACCACAGAGCACCAGGCACTGCCAAACACTGGCCCTCCTCAAGGACTCCACTGCCAGGAATTCGCCTTGGGGGATCCAGGAAAAACTGAGATTTGCTGTTTGTTGGGATTGCCTTCAACAGGCTCTACACTAAGAGGATTTGGGGAGAGCGGAAGGAAGGAGGGAAACTGTATTTCAATTTAATAGTAGCCTAGGGCATAGTATAATTCCAATTTAGATAAAATGAAAAATAAATTATTGTATTCAGAGTTTGCTGTATTTTGAAATAGAACAAGTGTTATGATTAAAATTTTGCAAAAACATAATCATATGGTCAGATGCTCCAATACTTTTGCCATATTGAGCAGTATTTTAACACCCAAGTTAGAACACAACTCAAGGCAGTTAAGCATGAAATAATCAGTTTTCCAGGAATTTAAATCTCTTTTACTTTTGGGGCTTTTAAATGACCCATTAATTATTTCTCTTTGACAATGAAAGCACTGTAGCTACTGTGCCCAAATGCACAGCATTTTGTGTAATACTTATACAACAGATTTCAGATTAAGGCTATACAATATGGTTTTATCAAAATGTATATGGGACTGTGCATCAAGTCAGCAGTCAAAAAAATAGGAAAGAAAAAAATAAAGAAAATAAAACATTTTTTAATAATACGAATTTGAATGAAGTAGAAGAAAGAAAGAAAGATACCATAAGGTGAACACATTTGTATTTTGACTATTTTAAGGATACACTTGTATAGCCTTGCCAAATTTTAAGAGAACTCTAATAATATACTAAGAAAGAAATCTATAGTAAAGAGACTTAGGGATCAAAGGGATCAAAGGGATCAACAATATACTGAATATACATTTTTCCTGCAGAAAAAAGAAAAGACAGAAAGTGCTTTTTTGCCATGTTTTTTAGATTTCACTACCTCCAGAACTAGAAATCTTTCTTTCTTGCTTTACATCAGAAGGACAAGATTCCATATTTTCTTCCTTTCTCTTGAGCACACACACCCCCTGCCAGCAATCATTTTCATGTTATACATATGTGGTGGTTTTAACCCAGACAGCAGCTGTGCACACAGCTGTTCTTCCACTCCCATCCCCAGCAAGATGGGTAGAGAAAACAGGAGGTGTAAATATAAAAAAACTCATGAGTCAAGACAAAAGCAGTTTACTACGTTAGAAGAAGAGGGGTGAAAAAAAACAAAACCAAGCAGCAAAAGCCAAAAAAACAAGTGAAGCAAATCAAATTGCTCACCACTCTCCTCAGGCAAATCTCTACTTGGCTGGTGCTTGATCAGCCAAGCACCTTCAAACCCAATCCTCCCACACTTTCTGCTCTCGACTACAGCTTTTATTGTCAATCACAGCCTCACAGTATTAAATACCTTACAGTTACTACAGATTTGACTCCATCCCAGTCTGGTCCAGCACAGGGTAACCACACTGGCAAATCTGTGAGACAACAGGCATTACAGCTGCTCTGTGTCATGTAGATGTCATATCACATTGTATGAACATTTAATGATTTTCAAGATGCTTCTGGAATGATAAACATGAAGAATATGTTCAAGAATTAATCCTAGCAGATTTATCTATACAGGCAGTAACAATGTACTTGACATTATGGTTTCTGGGCAACAAAAATGAAAATGAAAAGGTGCATTGAAATCATCTACAAAACATCTATAAAATTTATCTTTTTTCATTTTGTTAATGAACAAAATTTTTATTAATAATTATTTAAATTATTTTACTCCTGCTCTTGAAATGTGTTGGTCAAGTAGAAAATACTTCTTCTATATGCAAGTAATGGAGTAAAATAATCAAATTTGCTTCCATAATGTTGGTAAAAGCTCAATGCTGTCTTCAGCAGCCACAACACTTTGTGGATTGCAGACAGACAGATGCCAAAACAGAATTACCAAATCTTCAGTGTGCAAATTTTCAGTAGCACCCCCTGAATGCAAAGCACCTCTCAGCAATGTGCAGCATGTTGGTGGAGAAAGAGTTTCCAAACTTCTTCCTCAAAATAATTCAATACATGGATTCATTAGACATATATCTACTAATGTAAATGAGCTTTAAATAAGGGCCTAACCTATTCCCCTTAATAAATTCTGGACTTAATAAATAACTCTGTGAAATTCCAGAGCTTTTCCCGTGCAGGTGTTCAGATTAGATGCTCTAGTAATTCTTTGTACTTTAAAGAGGATTCCAAGAATAAGCTTTGCCTTTACAATTGTTTGTTGAACTCAGCCCCCCCACATTGCTTCAGCAAAACACAGACCATAAAACCTGCTTCAACTGTTTCTGCTGATCAGCCCATCATTTTATTTGCTTTTGAGCACATGTATAGAGGAAAAGTTTTGCAGAGATACTACTTAGTCCACTTGCAACTAAAATGTATTGAACATTGTCAGTGAAGATCACAAGCAAGAAGAAAATCCAATTAATTCTCTGCTATGGTAGAAGCTTATTAAATTTCAAAAAGACCTTTCTATTTCTGATTGGCCCCAAAATGCTTTTGAACAAGCTAACTGGAACATATTGCAACAGCATAAGCAATTTTTCCCAAAATTTTTTTCCCAGTTAGAGTAATGCCAAAATCTGCCATTGGTTGCACTGATTAGAAGACTAAACTGAAGTAAAAATCATTAGAAAATCTTTTTTGGCCCAAATACTGCTTTGTATAACTTATAATTGGTTTTAGTATGTATTTATAATTGTGCTTTAGCTATTAATAAATATTTTTAATTTACCCATATGCCTTAGTGGTCTGTTTACTCATATTAAAACCTATTTTGTGCACCCAGTTGAGAAGTGGGTGTCTGTGACTGTTAATGCCTGCTTCAATTTGAAGGGATCTGAAGCTTTTATTTTCCTTATTATACTGCATGACTTCTTTGAAGACTCTCAATATTAGTTCTGTTCTCTGGTTTGATGATCTAAGCTTCATTTCTCTGTAAATTATCCATAAACGCTTAAGCTGTTTGATAATTCTGTCCTCCAAAATGTGAAAACAACATTTTAAATGGCTGGATACAGTCCTTCTGTCAACACACCTGCCTTCCATCAGCCTTTTTGTCTTGCTGCAAGGTCCAAATTCCTCCCAGAAGAAAGAATAAAGCATGTCTGCTGAATGAATTAGCAGAATCTAGTTTCAGGGCTGTCATACATGTGTTTTCTCCCAAATTGTTATCACTAAGAATACAGAACACATTTGACTTGATTTGTTCCTTGTTCATCGACGTGACAGCTGTTTTGCCTTGTTGCAAGATTTCAGGCTCCCTTTTATAAAACTGGTTTGCTTTCAAAGCTAGAGAAGGCAATGCAAAGAACAATTGTCCTCTCAGTGTTCTATTAAGCTGATGAGTAACAAAACATCTGTTGTGCCTCCTTGGGAAGAGTGACCTAGAGCAGCAAAGCATGAGCTCTAAAGGGTGTGCCTGTGCCAGTTGTTCCAAAATAACATACTCTGCTCTTTCCCCTGCTGTGAGAGCACTTCAAGAACAAATGCCTTACTCACTTTCCAGATGATGATGATTTGTAGCCACTCAACCAACCATATGTTGATTAAAACATCTTTACCAAGAATACAGAGTTTTAACTTGAAGATACATACCTATTATGATAGCTGTATCAGGACCTCAACCAGTGAACATTTCATATTCTCTTAATCAACTAATCTTGGCCAAAAAATAAATTTGGGATTGGGAATTCTAGTAGGGTGGTGTCAGGGGTGCTTCACTATCATTTTAGTTTGTAGATTTATTTGTAGAAAAATAATTTTTCAGTAACTTCTAAGGTCCAAAAAAAGTTCAGGTAAGGTCATTCTAGTCATAGTAAGGTGTGTTCCTGCTATGCAGTGCCTGGGACTCTTATTAATATAGATGAAACACCCCTATAAACACGAAAGAAATTAATCTTTTAGCCTGGCCCATGCTCCATGCCTGCCTTTCTCCTGAAGGAAAGGTGTGTGTACACATAAAATCTGATCCTGACATGCAGGTCACAAACAAGTGTGCAGATCCATTCTGAGAACAGCAAAGTGCTCCTGGGTTCTTCAATTTGCACACACCCATGATGTGTCAAATAGAGTCTGTTCACACGAGGGCACATTGTCAGTGGGGGTAAAGCTGTATTTCATCCCATGGTCCTTAAAAACATTGCTTTTTTTCACATTAAAAGAAAGGAATAAAACTTATCTAACTTTAGTTCATATCTATGTGCGGTGCTCTGTTCTTTGGATAAACACTTTCCATCACACAGCAACACTCCTCAGTTTTCCTTTACCACAGAATCCTGTTTTCCTGTTTCTAGAAAGGTCTTTTCAGACACAGCAGAGTCATGGTTTATTTTTAACAATTGAAGGAGGCTGAAAAACTTTTTGGGGCTGAACATGTAATGGAAATGCTTCAAGTTCACACAGGTAGTCACAGGTAAATAAGTGTAATTCTATTTTGAAACGACAGTTTTCTATGATTTGAGTGTCCAGTTGAATAACTCATAAGAGACACAGACACATTGCTCCTGCTCCCTAATGCCAAGAAGGGCAAAACAAGATCTTTCTTTGCATGCTGGATTCTAATTCACAATGGAATCCCATTCTTATTCTGCATGTCTTTCCATCGTTGTCACAGTGACCTCACCTGAGAGAGTTACCAAAATTGGATACTGAGTGCAGGAAGGAATCTCAGGTAGGTGAAGCCACAGGTGAAGAGCCATATCTCTTCTTCATATCCCTCATCATCTCTTCTTCATATCTTTGTTGCAAAGCAAAGGTAGATGTAACATTTGAGCCCAATTCCACACCAAAAACAGAAATTCATTTTCTCTCAACCAGATCTTTAATTTCTCCCCTGTTGCAGACTCTAAACTGTGTATCAGTTGTCCTTCTCTGTCAAAGATCACACTGAGGACTTCTGACATATTTATTTCTCTTGGTGTTAAGGGATTCTCCAGTATATATCTAGTTACATCACCTTTCAGTAGGCCCAAGAAGCTGAAACCCCAGAAAAACATAAAATGTCATATAAATCAATTGTGACTACCCAAGGTAATTTTATCTGTGAACTCAATGGATTGCTCTTTGCTTTCCTCTGCTGTCCAGTGCTGCTGGAATCCTAAATATCAAGGAAGCCAAGAAAAGGCTGAAATCACCCAGGCAGAGGGCAGAGGCATCTGCAATGCCCAGGCACTGCACAGAGGGATGGCTCTTAGAAGCATTCAAACCATGCCTGAATGCAAATTGTCACACCCACCAAATGTTTCTTGAGATCACAAGACCTGAGAACATAATTAAAATTGTAAAGCCCTTTCATATAATTAGCTGAAAACATTCCAACCCAGAAAATGTTGTTTATCAAAATGTAATTTGATAATAAAATAGGTTAAAACAAACGAAAAAGCTTTGCAAGGTTTGTCCCTAAAGCTGAAATCAGAGCTTCTGTAAGAAGTTTTGCCCTCATGGGGTCACACAGCAGCATAAATGTCTTTATGTGAGACTTGGAGTCCAAGTTACTGGACAGATGTGAAGTAAAAACCTTTTTCATCATCTTTTTCACACAAAAATAATTAACTTTCAATGGGCAAGCCACCAAAGGCAGAAATAAATCTAGAAACTGGTGTAGAAACTGAAAATGCTTCAAGAAATATTTTCAAATTCTCCCTTGAGCTTGAATAAGTGAACTAAATGATATCTAAATTGCTTTACCTGTGCTAGAAGCCATTTGTGCATAAAATATAGAGATATTTTATGAGTTTCTTTTAGAGTATGTTAATATAATCACTTCTGAACTTGAAATTCATCATGAAGTAAAAGTGTTACAAAACCTTTCAATTGTAAGGTTTTCTTACTGCATTTTTTCCCCATTTGTTTTCTATTTCTTAAATGGATTACTTGCCCTCAGTCAACCAGCATAAATGTAGAAATATAAGTCACAGCATCTGTGGACTACAGAATACTGCAACACCAGGCATAATTAAAACCATATAGAGATTTGGAGATATACAAAAGAGAAATCAGATATCTGTTTTTAAAAGAAAATCAGTTGCACTGTTTTTTATATCATCTTATTTGATGGCATTTATCACTTCCCACAAAGGCATCAGGGTAAGCATTTTGTAAGGCTTTTTAGGTAAAGATTTGAACCTCTCTGCATTGCAGCATTGCATAATCACATTGTCTAGTACAAAAATTATTAATAAATATTGATAAGTATTGACATAATGGATAGTTCACATAATAAGAGACCAGGTCATCTATTTGCATAACATTCTTTAATTTTCACTTCAATAAAGGAAAGAGTTATAATTGGGCTCTGAAAAAAAAATGGAAACAGCTGTTGTTGAAACTGGCAGATGAAAAGAAATACATTCACTCCCCTAACTAAACTCGAGGTGACAAAGAAATTTTGTCCACTATAAAGTCAAGAGAAACACAAAGGGAGAAAAAGGATGGGGAAAAAATGAGACAATAGCTTGAATACTGAGTGTATGGATTACTGAGGCTAAAAAGATTCTGCATTTCAAAGGAGGTCAAAGTCATTGAAAAAAGCACTTGTGTGTCTTGATGACCATCAATTCTTCTACAGAGTAGGAGGTCACAAAATATTTTTTTGTGTAATACAAGGATTTAGATATTAAATAGATATTTATTTATATATATTTATATTAGATTTATATATTTATTTATATATTTAGATAGAAGAATGTTGGGTGATTTAAAAATAAAATTTAAAAAACTAGAAAGAAAACCAAAACCAAACAAACAACAAAAACATCCCTTGAACAATCTCTACCAACAGAAAACAAAACTCACAAAACCAAACAAACCGAAGAACAAAATACCCACCCCAACAAACCCAAAAAAACCTCACAACCAAAAGCTAATGCACTTCCCAATGGCTGTAAGCCCTGCAAAAATTTGGAACACAAATTTAACTGCAAAGATAATTTCTTTGCCAAGTAGATATTTCAGTGTAAATGCTACTATTTTTGTACCAGATGGAAAATGAAGTACTGGCTGAACAGTGAAAGCCCACTCTGGTATCCCATCTTTCCAGGCTGATTTGAGGACAGAGTTCTAAGCCACAAGCACAATGTACCAAAGACAAAAGGATCAGGCAACCTGAACATGAAAAGGAAGTGCAGTGTAGTTGCACAGTGATTAAGAGAGTGCAAGATCACCTTAACAACATTGAAGCTGGATATCCACTGAAGAAGGTATGGTAGTATCATATAAAAAGACAATCCAAATATGAAATAAAAGTTCAGTAGGAAAAAAAAAAAGGGGGGGTTTAGAGACTCTGGTAGAAGTTCTTGATAAAACATAGCAAAAAATGGTTTTGACAGGACAAAAACTTGAGAGAATACTTTCATTTGACCTTGTAATTATGAGGACCTAAAGAACGCACTTACATGCTTCAAAACACTCCATAAGATACTCTGGTCCCCATAAGATATTCTAGTCAAAATTTTCAAAGAATTTATATAATATAAACTTCAAGTCTGCATATTTAGACCCACTAAAAATGATGGAAATTTATTAATTCAAAGGGATAAATCCATAGGAAGTGTACAGATATGTTTGCCCTACTGGACCACATCCGTAGTTCATCTGATCTAGTTCCCTGTCTCCAGTGTTTTGATTACAAGATTATTCAGTGGAATTTCCAGAAAATGAAATCAGAGAAAAAAAAAAAGAATTATTGTAAATTTGACAAGTAGCAAGGTTGGCATAATGAGATAAATACTTGCAGATCTTCCAAAAATCTTCACTTGGGTTTTTTTCCCTTGCATTGCTAGTTCTGAATATCCTTGCAAGGTAAATATTTTCTCCTCACTAGAAAAACACAATGTACCTTCTCTTAAAATTGCAAGTCACTGGTATAAAGTGTGAGAAACATGCAGTAGTTTGAGCTGTTTCTCCTATACTGTAGCAGAACGCTGAAATAGTGGCCTACACATGTCCTTCTCTTTTTTCTCAGAGAGGTATCTATTTCCCTATTCACTCTGTAGCCAGAATCAGACTAAAGAGATAAATACATTATTAGCACTCATCCTAGACAAAGTGAAATGAATCTTCTAAATCCATACAGAAACAAATTTAGCACAGGTCATTGTGGATAGCACATACAAGCAAATATATCCATCTTCTAATCCAGATATCAGCCCACAATGTTTGACCTGATGACACAAATATTACTTCAACCTTTGCATCTGCTGTCCCAGTTAAACAAATCCTTATTTTGTTTAATTGTGTTATTTGAAGTTAACCTAAAATAAAATTATAATGGCTTTATAAAAGAAAATCAAGATCATTGTGCATCTAATTATTCCAGCTGTCCTAAGGTAAGAGTTTTATATATATGAATCATGATTTTAGCCAAAGGTTACTCTTTTGGAAAGTGTTAAAAGAACATGGGAGCATTCTTGAAAGTAAGGAGTCTAGCCTTAAAACAAAGGAGAGAAAAAAGTTTAATGTTCCCATGTATGATGCTTTCCTTCCCAGAGTACTTCCAGTACCAAACTTGAGGAATGCAATCATATATCACTTCTCATTGATGTGCAAAAAATAAGGTTTAATATGCTGAGCTAGAACATTTTTTTTGTTATTTGTAACTGTCAGGGAGTTGTAGTGCTTGTTTCTGCAAAATCATTTTTAAAGTGTTTCTTACTTCCAGCTAATCCCCTAAAAAGAATCCACCAAATTTATGGAAAGGCAGCAAACTGTTCTGTTCATGGTCTGCCTGTTTGAGCCCAGATCATTATTTGGTGCAGCAAAGATATTGTGTTCCCACTTAAAGTTTTATACAGCTTCACTGAAAGGTGCTTAAACTCAGCAAGATCACATGGTGCCAAACTCCTGTTAGGTTTTACGATTCTTTTTCATCGTTAAGCAATAAGGAAAGACAGTGTTAGCTAGAGACAGTTCCTTGTATAACAGCAGCAGGAAGAAAAGCTAGGTCAAAAGACTTTCAAAAAAATTTGAATGCATAAAAATTTTGATGCAATGGGTGAGGAGGGAAGAACAGTTTTTCCTATGACAATGAAAATAATAATGTATTACTCTCAAACTGAGATATCATCTTATATTATCTTTATGCATAGAAATAATTCTCCAGTGCTGTCACCTGGACATCAGTCAATAAGATATTTCTTTTAACTTTGTTCCACAGGGCTGTTTACAGCTAATGAGTTATAAAGTATTCAAGATGCAATAATTAGCTGAATGCCTACCCTCTCATTTTTAAGCACTGCACAATTATTTATTATGAATAGCAGTATATGGTCCTCTGTGAGATAGAAATTAGAGAAAAAGAAAAGTAATGTGCTTTAAAAACACAATATTATAAAAAATAATATATGCCCATAAAACCCCTGGGATATACTGATATTCTGTTATGTTGCAGCTCTTGTGTTGTAGAATGAAAATACATGACAGGTACTACATTAAAACTGCTGTAAACAAAGCTTTAAGTACTAAAAGGAATCATCTACTGGTTTTTCCATAAAATTCTTCCTTTAAAAACTCTACAGCCACAACTGGGAGCAAGATTCTTAGGGCTTGACTTAAACTATGACTTCTTAATGTAAAGAACTTGAGACATTCTAGAGCTTTCAATTCTTCATTAATCTCCAGTGTGTGCTTGCCTTGGAATCCTCCAAGTTATTTAGAAAATGTATACAGTATTTAAAAGTAATATTGTCTCTGGTCTTCCAGGAACACTGGGGAGGAAAAAAAATACAGAAATACAGAAGGCTTTTAATTCCTTGCAGGTTTGGTTATCTGCAAGGCATAATGTAGGACAGAAAGAAATCTCTTTGGAATTACTCCTGTTCTTCCCTTTGTACTGGAGGTGAAATAAAGAAATAAAACAGAGAAATATGCAAAAAATTACTTTCCTTGTGTTGTCAGATACCAGAAATGAGTAAACATGAAGGGACAAGTCATTTGCTACTAGAAGTAATTCTCTCCCTGGAGTAAATAGACACTAAGTAAATGTACTGTGACTTCCATTTCTGTGCTTTTGCACTGATTTTATTCCAAGGCACTACAGAAATATGCTGCCCCTGGCTAATGAGGTATTCTGAAATATCTTTCTCACTATGTCTAAATTACATGTCTCAACAGCCAAAGGACATTTTCTGAGTTTGGGTGGGGTAACCTGA
Source organism: Tychaedon coryphoeus (assembly GCA_013398595.1). Taxonomy (NCBI): domain Eukaryota; kingdom Metazoa; phylum Chordata; class Aves; order Passeriformes; family Muscicapidae; genus Tychaedon; species Tychaedon coryphoeus. Next base: position 567,208 of record WBND01000236.1, on the reverse strand, counting down.
AGGGAGGAAAACAATCAAACAAGTACATAAATCTTGTTATAAACATTAGAAGGTAGAATTTTCACTCAACTCACCTGAACTCCATAAATGAACACATATCCTATAGTAAAAAACTGACTTATTTACTATGATTTCTCTGTCTTGAATACCACAACCAGGTAAAAGCTTTACCAAATGCAGTCCTCATCTCTGCATAAGAAAATCCTCATTTTTTTTTTCCTTAAATTAGAAAATAATCTGATGATATGCTATTTTAATTTTAAGTAGCTCCAAGTATTTATTCTCCAAATACTAGGAGACAAATTTTGTGTCAAATACCTAAACATCTATTCATTTGCAAGGCAGATTTAACCATCCTAAACATATTTCTCTCTGAAGTATCAAGTATCATTGCAAATAGCTGAGCTTTGATCTGTTATACTGGTCAAAGGAGCACTGATTTTTCTTTAACTCTGAGGTTTTGTTGGACTTGGTTGAGCTTCACTACTCTCCTGTCTAAGCAGTTTAGGCAAAGTGTGAATACCTGTGAGTACGGCCTTCAGCTGCATGGATTTGGACTGAAGCCATTAATTTCCTCCCTGTCCTCCCTCAAGAAACATAATGACCAAAAAATATATTGGACATGAAGTGAACTGCAATTTTTCAAAATGCTGGAATGAGAGTCAACAGTTAAAGAGAGCCTTTGAGTTTCTACTTACCAGATGTAATCATATCCAATTCATCCTACTTTATGTTTCATGTGGACCTACCCCTCAATGACTAACCAGTCTGAATTACCAAGAGATTTCCCACTTGTATTCTTAGCACAGGACAAAATCCTTATCACATTGAAGAGAACAGGGGCAGTTTCAAAGGACTGTGATTTCATATCACAATATCTGTTGGCACTAAACCCACAGCAAAATCATTGTTTACAATGCACAAAAATCATTAGTCTCTATCTCTATCTATCACTACTAAAAAGATAAAGGATAAATTCAGGAAGTATTGTAGAGTATTTGTTAGCAACGTGAATAAAAATATAGCAATGTCATTCTTGTAAAGAATCTTGTTGAGTTTTTCAATGCAGATCAATACCATAATGCATTATAATGGCTTTACATAAAATTGTTATGGCACTACTGAAACTTCACTCCTATTCATCACTTACAGACTGCCCACACTAATGTCTACTGGATTACTTGTCATCTTCTGTGCTAGTGCTAGAAACCATTTCCTGGAGAGAGTATGGCCATTTTTCTTTGTTATGCCAGCTACTCCAGGCTAGACTGCAAAATGACACAGTTCATCCTTCAAGTGACACACACTACTGTGTGTGTTAGAGGGGTGTCCTAATGGGGTCAGGGGTGAATTCTGTTCAGCACCATAGAATCACAGTGATTCAGTGAACAGCCATAAGCAGCTTATTAGCTGTATAAATGAGAAGGAAAGAGGACAAAATTAGGGTCTATTTTCTCTATTAGGAAATAGATGTACAGGGAGATGGAGAGACTGCACCATGGCATCACACCATCTAAACAGCATTGCAAAGGCTGGAAATCAATCTTACTTGCATTCTGTTTGCTACTAGACCTGTATTTCTCATTCACTGCTTTATGAACTGCTCTTAACCTACAAGACAGTGTGAGGAAATCCACAGAATCAAGCTAAATAGTACTCATGTGATTACTTATGCATTCCTAATTAGAATATCAATGGGAAAATAGAGTTAAAAAAAAAAGCATTTAAATTTTAGCTTAATTTTGTCATTGATGAGACACATCTCTTCCCAGGGGTCGGGTAGTCTCCTCCTCCTCCTAAAAAGTTCTGCCTGAGCTGCTGTGCAACATCCATGTCAAGACAATTAAAAAGAAAAAAAAAAGGGGAGCGAGCCCTCTTCATTTCTGCCTAATCACATTCCTTTTACTAGCATTATTTTGTTGCACTACAACCCACAAAATTATAGAAATTTTATTGGAGGTGCAAGAAAACCCTCACTTCATGGCAAAGCAATGCACCTGGCCATTGTACTCTTTTACCAAAATGCTGATGTGTGCCTGAGACTGGAGAAGGGGCAAGAAATATTACTCCAGATTCTTTTTGAAATCATGTTTAAATGATATGCAAATAACCTGTGTTTTACAGTGTAGAAGATTAAATGGCATGTTCTAATGATTGTGAGTAATTCTAAATAATCTTGATTTGTTTTACATTGTTTGAACAAAGCTGCCCATGCCATTCCCTGACTGGAACACTTGTGAAAAGTGCAGGTGTTGCTGCCTGTCTTAGCTCAACACTGATGCTCCTTAGAGGACCTCTCACCGTGACACTGAGGTGATCTGTACTTGTAAGGCACAAACAGAGGAAACAGGGCTGTCTAAAATAGTTGTAGGCAGTTTTATACACAATTCTTCATCTCATTTACTAAAAAAAACCTAGAAGCAGAGTGCTAGGTTCAAGCTACTGTAAATTTCCAATAAGTAGCATATAACAGTTGTGCAATACAGGATTACTTGTATAAATATAAGTATATATAAATATGAGTACTTGAACTTTAAAAGTCTTGTGATGAGCCATCTGGCCATAGGTGCACTAGCAAACAGTTTCAGCTGGGATTACCCCTTTTGCTTGTGTGTTTTCTGTTGCCAAAACAATAGAGAATGAAAGCAAGACTCTCACATAAGGGCCATAGTGTTGGATTAAAAATAGAGTGGAAAATATAAACTTATGTTCAAAGTCAATTTGTTTCTGTCAAGAGCTCAATACAAAGAAACAATCTGGCTAAGTCTGTTTCATTTCAATGACTTCAAATCTCAGCTCTTCCTAAATATGATTACACTCTACTATAATTTTGACTAACAACAACAACAAAAAAAAAAAACAACTTTATACATTTAAAAATGTTTACAAGATTGCAGTAGGTTACCTCTGAGACTGACCAAGATTAAAAGCAGATATCATTTAGATAAGGGAAAAGTGTGGCCTTTTAAAAAAGTGTAAGTCTAGCCAACAATAAAAAGCTGTAGTATTCTGATCTTGTTAAGAGACTCTTTTGGATTTCACTCTGGCTAAAACTGAATGTTCAGTACTACTGAATCAAGGAGCTTTACTTTAGGCCAAACAATTTCTATTTTAAAAATCATTATTAAAATGCACATTTTTATAGAAAATTATGAGAGATATTTTGTTTTATTGAGTTCAGATTTATTGGAAGAAAAGTTTCAGCTGAAAATCAACAGGTAAATCTAATTCTTATGGACAATCACTTTCCATTTTGAAGCTATGTTCAGTAAAAATATTAAAGAAAGAAAATGTTGACATAAAAAATGTCATCTAAGTGAAATAATTTTATCTGCTCCCCACCAAAAGTTCTGTCTCTATAATTTTTTGACCATTTTTTACTTTTTGCCCTATTTTTATGAGGGCATATAAAGTATTCTTTACTAAATATTCAGGAGATAAAACTTTGTTTTCCCACCTTATGTATTAATGAATCTCATCTGCTTTCCCTAGTTAATTGATTAACACTTAGACAATAAACCAATACTCATTTGAAGTTTGGTTGTGTACCAAACACTGCTGCAATTCATTTTTACACTGTTTACATGGCAGGTCAATTTAATATTATTTCTCTCTATACTTCATGTTTTCTATTCTTTCTAGGTGGAGATCTTTATGTGCTCTTCATAGATTTTTCTCTCTGGATCGTTATAATTTAAGTTTGCCTGCTTTCAATTTATTAACTGCTAACCTGGATGACATATACTTGCAAAGCCATGATTTTTCTTTTATTTTCTTTCTTTTATTTCAACCTTAAGGCTGTATCTATAGTTCTCATTAGAATGGCTTAGAATGTCCCTCATTAGAGAGGAGCCATAGGGCTCCATAAGGGATGACACAGCTCACACCATAAAATTGAAGTCAATTTCTTCCTGCCAGAGGCAGACTGTCAGAACTGGCTGTTGGGATGGTCATTGACACATTTGTTCTGTGACTAGAATAGAATAGAATAGAATAGAATAGATTTCACTTGCAAGAGAACAACAGCAATCACCCAGCTCAACTGCCTGACCACCTCAGGGCTGACCTAAAGTAAAAACATTATTAAAGACATTTTATAAATGCTTCTTTTAAACACTGACAGGCTTGGGGCATAATCTGCCTCTCCAGGAAACCTGCTTCAGTACTTGACCACCTTCTCAGTAAAGAAATCCTTCCTGATATCCAGTCTGAACCTTCCCTGGAGCATCTTTGAATCATTATCACATTCCATCACTGGATCTCAGGGCAAAGAGCTCAGCACTTTCCGTCTTCGATTCCCTCCTCAGGAAGCTGTAGAAATCAATGAGGTCACCCCTCAGCCTGTCTCCAAATAGACATGCCCAGAGTCCTCAGATGCTCCTCCTTGGATGCAATTCCTTCCAGCTCTTTCACCAGCTTTGCTGCCCTCCTCTGGGTGTATTTAAGGAATTTCTCATCCCATTTGAACTGCAGGGCCCAGAAATGCTCATGTACTCAAGGTAAAGCCACACCAAGGCTGAATACAGAAGGAGAGTCACCTCCTTTGGCAGCTGATGATGCTGTGTTTGATGCCCCCAGGATGGGGTTTGCCCTCTGGGCTGCCTGGGCACACATGGCTGGCTCACAATGAGCCTGCTGCCAACCAGCACTCCAAGATCCCTTTCTGTAGGATTGCCCTCCAGCCACTCCCCCCACAGTTTGTAATTGCACCTGGCAGTACCCTAGGATGTACTCGACCATCTCCATCTACTTCCCAGATGCAGAATTTGGCATTTCTTCTTGTTAAATTCCATCCCATTTTTGTTTGCTCAGTGCTCAAATCTATCTAGACCCCTCTGCAAGGCCTCTGGTCTCCCAGGAGACCCAAGAGCACCTCCCAGATTGGTATCAACAGCAAACCTGCTAATGGTAAATTCAACTCCGGCATTGAGATAATTGATAAATACATTGAACAGAACTGGACCTAGAATTTGAGTCTGCCTATCGTCACCCATCAAATGTGCCAAGGGGAGCACTGTTAATTTTATAGAAGGCATAGTCATGAGCTGGCACTCAGGTCCAAGACCTCAGCTCCAAAGTCCAAGGTTACTTCTAAGGAGATACATGGAGTTGTTCAGTACAGCAAAACTACCATCAAGGGACTTGACTTTGATATATAAGCATTCCACAAAAAGTGAATAGACAGCAGTCAGTTCCCAAAACCTTGTAAACAACCAGGAATTTGGCATGTCAGTTAGTAGGATGGACAATGTTACTTTTGCAGAACACCTTCCTGAGCTGCTTCCTAGATCCTGTGACTGTCTGACCCTGAGAGTATCCCCTGAACAGGGAAAGCATCAGTGGCCGTAACTCCAGGGCAGCACTTGCTCATTCCCAGGTATAAATGAGCAGGTGGTTGCACCCTGCACTTTTAATCTATGAAGATAATGCATAAATAAATAAATAAATAAATAAAAATTTTTTATAAGATTTCAAATTTAAAATCTGGTCATTTAAAGGCAATAAGAGGAAATAAATGGGCAGTTATAACCTAACAGAGATACCAATAAGCCTCTAAAATCCTTCAAGCCAAAGAGCAGTGTCGTCATAAATCGTGGGAGACTCCATTTTCTTCATGCAGGAAAAGCCAATTCTTTATTCACACAACTTATTTTATACAATTTTTACAGATCTTGTGTACAACTCTAATTGGTTAATAATCTTCTTACCAATTACTGCATTGGCTAGTAAAAAGGTATTTTATTTGTCTATCAAATTTCTTTATTCTTGGTCAGTTTACATCTTTTGTTCACTGATTCCCATGAGACAGATTTCTTGTTTATTGCAAGTGCAAATTGTTTTCTTACCAGAAGAGCTTGTTTTGTTAATTGTTTTCATGCTTAAGATTTTTTTTTACATTGGAACTTGCAAGCCACTTAGCTGTACATAGAAGAAGTGACAAGATAGCAATTAATTTAGCTGAGAGCAAGGCCTAATTTTATGAGGCCTTAATTTTATAATTTATCCACCTGACTGCAACAGAAAAGATTCACTTTTCAACCATCACTACCACCACTATGCAAAGTTCCAGTGCTCAAATAGAGTTATTAAAACAATCAACGCCAGTCTTCTGCTCTGATGCAAATTACCCCATCCATAGAAGATTCTCACTTTTACTGATAAAATCACACCTAAGATGCTCACAGTGGCAGCAAAAATGTTTAGCATGTGTAATTGCTATTGATTTTAGCAGCAACTATTCACTTGAATGTGCAAGAGGCAAGCAGCAGCAGGATGAAGTTCCTTTTTTTCCTTAATGACTCTCCTTCTGATTTGTGAAACCTTCAGTTAATATGGCAGGCAATACAATAATTTTATTCTACTTTCTTTGTGAAAGAAAATGTTTTCCAGAAGCATTCCCATTGAAAAGGTGGTGACTTCTAACATTTTGGAAGTACACAACCATTACATAGGAGAATATTACATAAGAGATTCCGATCTGTATGTGTGTTCTTGAGCTTCCTTGACTGCCCCAGATATCCTAGTCTGCATTCTATGCACAACAAATTCTTGGGGATACACTGGGAAGAGCACATAGCTCAGTACTGAGTCAAATATTTGATAGAAGGTGTAGGTCTGCATTTTCTCTAGCTGGAGAAATACAGAGAGCCAATGGGATACTACAGCCCTTGCACAAATGCTCCTTCTTATTCCATGAAGGGCTGGACGGAACTTACACAAAGACAAACCAGTCTGATCTGACTCAGGTACTTAGCAGAATGTCTGAAAAATGCATTTTGTCAGTGTTATGTATGAGAGGGGAGCTTGAACAAGTCCTGCCTTTGAATCAGATTTTTGCTGGTAGCTCTGTTTGAGGCGACCTGAGCCCCAGACTGCTCTCACTCACAAGATCTTAATAATGGCTACTACAAAACGAACAATTTAATGAATAGGCACAAAATTTACAGATGTAAGACTTTAAACAGACTCCTTACTACACAGGAATATGTCAGTGATTGGGAGACAGGACTCCAGGGAATGCCAATGCCAAAGTTGATTTATTGATTACAGAGCTCAGTTTATTAGCCTTACAGCTTTGAATAGAACTTTCTACTGCCAAACAATAACCACATTGTTTGTGTTTCTTATCAATATTGCTTGACTACAGTTATTGCAGGTGCAGTCTCTCACAGCTACCTTAAAATAAACCAGCATAACTTTTCCTTTGTCCATCAGATTTCTGTATGAAGCTCCCACTGCACTGGCCTACCAAAGCCAAGATATCTGCACCATTCATCAACTCCCCAGTACTCTCTGCTCCTCTGCTCCTCTGCTGCACTGCCTCCCCATAGCAATAAAACAAAATAACTACTTGTAGATAAAATGCAGTGCATAATAAAGGTACCTATATTACAGCTAGCAAAGAAATAGTACAGATTAGGATGCAATGTAATTTACCACCAAATTGATGATGGAGTACACATAGAGTCCTTTCACTCAGTTCCCAGGGAAAGTACCTATGGAATTTGTGTCCAAACTCTATGGGAGATGGGAGAAGTCCTACACGTTTAAATGGAGGAGGAGGCCTATGTTTCTGTGAAAGTTTGTGTGACTCTTAGAGTTTGCAAAGTAGTGTTTCTCTGTCAGGAATTCCAGTTTATCTCCCCACATCTTGTTCTCACACCCAAATGTTTATTGGGAATTCTACCCCTGGCACCAGAGAGAGAAATTACTAACAAATCCTCCCTCCATGTACAGGACACCAGGAGTATTGTCAGCAAGAGAGGATGTAAGAAGCACAGGAAACCACCATTTTTGTCCTCAATTGGGGTTTACTTCATATTGTATCGAAGCACTAAGATTTGAGAAATTGTAAGCACCTGCTTTCTTAACTGTCTTTAAAGGTAGTTGTAGGTGGTGGCAGAATCTCTTGGAACTTACTACTGTAGCTAAATAAAGAAAATGAATCCTGTTCTGTATTCATTTTCTCTGTGTAGGGAGCAGAGAAATTAGGAGCTTGTAAGGGACAGAGTGAAAACCCCAGTGGTATTATAAAATAAATCATTTGCCCCTCATTTCAAACAAACAGCAGGAATTTGTAGGCATATGCTGTGCACTCAAGGAGAAACTTCTTGGGGCTTTGACTGCATTGTGCATCCATAAACAACTGGAGTTGACAGTCTTGATTTCCCAGAGATGTGTAAGTGGATGACAAAGATCAATGGCTGTTTCACTGGAAATTTCATCTTGCTTCCATAAAAGAGATAATTGCAAACTGAGACACTTGGGAACCCAGCTTACCTTTCACAGGGAGGAGCAGGGTCACCCTCACCTAAGAATATCCAGTATATTTCTCAAAGGATCACTAAATAAAATATTCAATGAACAATGTTACTGTGTAATATCTTTTATGTCATTAACAATGTCTCTATTTTAATGGGTTAGAGATTGGTTTGGAGAAGCTGTGATGAGCACCAAAATCTTTTATTTTCCTCTTTTCACAACACTCTCCTGTGAGGTTCAAGAAAACAGCATTGTTTGCTATAAAAGTCTGATGGAACAAAAATCTAGTAAAATAATTTCTCATTTTCTTTTTTTTTTTTTTAAATTATTTGGTTTCCTCAAGAGCTAGTGCTTCAGCTACTAAACTTTTCAGAGGAGAGTAAAGGATATTAGAAAAATTTGTGCCACTAGATATTTTTATTTGTTTAAAATAAATTTCAATTGAAATTTCTAGTGGAAAGACTGAGAATATGATCTGTTGCCAAGGAAGCGCTGCAAACATCTGAGATTAGCTCAGATAGAAAACAATTTAATAGGTTAACAGAAAGCATACACTGATTCAACTTTTACTGGCTGAATGAATCAGTCACAGGGAAGTGTAGGAGGATCTTGCTGAAATGACAGCAATGTCACACAACCTTAAATTTAATTACTTTAATACAAAACTCCTTTGGTCTAACTGTTAATTGACTTCCTATGATGATAGCAAGGTGAATAATCCTTTATTATTATTATTATTATTATTATTATTATTATTATTATTATTATATTTTTTTAGCTTCTTATTTGGTGACATGATTGAGGCAATTTTTAACCAAGCAATCTTATAAGCTTTAAAATTGCCAGTTTTGATGAAATGTCCAGTATAATCCCCTGTTGAAAGACAGATGGGAGTACACTATTATTGCTATATAGACAAAAATTTTATGCCACAACTGACCTGCTACAGCCAATAAATATGTTTTTAAGGTCTCAAATTATTGCCTCTCATCAGCAGTATACTATCAGTTTGAAACCTGAGAAACATGAACTTCTTTTGATTGAGGAATTTGGATTGAGGAATATAATATTCTAGATTCTATTGCTACAATGAAAACAGGACATGGCTTTTGTAACTATTATACTGGCTTTGAAAACTTTTTCAACTGGAAATTTTATTAGTAAATTTGTCTCCTTTCTGAAACTCAGCTACCTAGACTAACACCTCATTTGTTGTGTGTATTCACTTCAGAGTGGTCTGTTGTTAACATATCTTCTTAAGATTTGTCATTGTTCATACAAAATTTTTGAGGCAGTTTAGGAAGAGTCATCCATTTTTTCGACACACTGGCAGTAAAATCAAGTTTGGCCTAAATAAAACAACACAGTTTGAATCTTTCTGTTTTTTCCTAGAATAAACCTCACATGAGGTTTTGTATGTTATTATATAAAGTTTTTTTTTCTTTGTTAAAAAACTTGGGACAATTTCTGAATGCTGCATTACTATTATTATTATTATTATTATTATTATTATTATTATTATTATTGCTATTGTTCCCCATACAGTTGTTCTAGGAGAATTCAAATCATATGACCAAGAGCCATCTTAGCTTACCACAGAGAATAGCTGAGTTAGTCTTGTGGTAGAAAGAAGGAACTGACCGAACTGTTTTTTACATTTATAGTATTTGTTAATGGAAGTGACCCACATATATGTGTATTAGCTTGATAGTCCATTTTAACTAATAAAAAATTATACAGACATCCAATGGAAGTGAAAACATTTCTCATTGTTAAAGAAGACCAATATTTTTCAATACCAGATCTATCTTTCCATCACTCTCAATTTCATTAAAGTGTCAAGATAAGACTTTCTATATGAATTATCTCTATTAGAATCACAGAACCATAGAATCATTCAGGTTGGAAAAGACAGAATGGTGACTATATTTGTAAATTTAATTCAGCCTCTCTTGTACATTCAAACCATGTATTTGGGGAAATTTTTCCACTGAGTCCCATGAAAACAACCTCATCATACAGAAGGGATCAGGTCTAAGGATGAAAGATGGAATGAAACAGGATCTCCAACTACATTCACAGGAGGAAGCAGCAAACACCTAGTGAGCACTGCTGGTGAAGCTCAATCTGATTATATGTTCCTTATTTGCTGAGTGTTTGACTTTAAATATCTGCAGCCCAAGTTGCAGAGTTGCTGCAAACTGACATTAAGTCAATGTGAACCATGCAGAAATATGTGAATCCTATCCAGTGCTAGAGACAGACAGGATAAATCCCAAATGCTCCAAGTTACACAACACAAAAGCAATAGTTCTTTAGACAATAACCTCTCTGACTATCAGTCCCCATCTGTTTACAACAGATTAAAAAAAAATTTATCATAGTGGTGTCAGAACACTGACATTACTGTTTATGAACCATTCATCTGTGAATATGATAAATCCCAAAGAAAAATCCATGAGGAAAATCAGTTTGGCCTCTGTGGATGTAGAGATTGTTGAGCCAAATGCTACACAGCCATGTTCACTAGAGCAGTGTTGTGAATTCTGCAGAAACCCTGTGCTACAGGCAACAGGGAAAATGACAAAAGTAGAATGGGATTAGAAGGCATAAGCAAAATAGACAGAAATGAAGACAACCTCTACTCTGATTCCATCATTTCCTAAATAATAAGTTATTTAATTTACAATGTATTGGTGTTATTCTAATATGGATTTATTTTCTATAAACTGCCTATAATGCTGTACATCAGAATTGTTCCTTATTTTTGAAATTATTTCTAAGGGCAGGCTATTGTTGAAAGAAACTTATACTCCATTATCTCATGGCTCTGCAGTGCATGAATCCTTTATGTATTTATAGAGTTAATGTGTGTCTCAGAGTAAGAGAATCAGAGAGATTCCTAATTGTTAAATTAATCTAAATTATTCTGCTCTTAAATGCTGGTTCTTGGAATTTCACCAAACTTACTAATTTCAATGGGTGTTTCTTGTTCCACATACTTGCATTTTTTCATTAAGTCCAAGTAATTTCTCTTATTTTCCTGAAGAAAAGAAGTTGAAGCATCTGCTCTGCTCTTAGTGTCTAAAACGAAATTATTTACAAGGGTGATAAAGGACCAGTATAGACCAAACTGAATAGCTGCACACTTGTCTCAAACAACATTTACTCTGATTTTAAGCTTTGATATGTTCCTTCATATTTATGTGAATTTCATTAATTAGACCTGTGTAAAAAATTAACATAATACAGATTGTGTCTAATAAGACACTATTTGCTACAGAATCTTTACTTCAACAGAGAATGCCCAAAATAAGTTTGGCAAAACAGTTTGTTTGATTCCATCTGCCCTGTTTTTGTTGTCTTTTTTGTTCTTTTCTACTTCATCAAATATGATTAAGCAAAATCAAGTTAATGATTTTCAGCAGTCCCAAGGACAAGGATCAGGCACTTGCAAAGAAATATGGGTTTTTATGTTATCACCAGATTTTATGACTCAACATTTTGTGTGTTCAACAAAGAAAAAAAAAATCTCGGAAGCATTTACAAACAGTATGGAGATGGAGAGACACAATCGATGTTCATCAAAATGAATCTCTAAATCATGCATATAATCAAACAACATGAGCTCTGCTATCCAGTGCCCTTTCAAAGGAACACTTACTGTGAGTCTGAGTTACATAATTCCAACAAAAGCTTTTCTAGTTAAACAAACCACTTAACATATTTAACAGAGCACTTACATTGTGTTCTAAATCTTAGGAGGGTAAAAGTTATCCAGTGCTTTTTATGAGTCCTGTGGTGAGCAGTTATCTGGTAAGTATATGTTTTAATGCAGGTTTTACAAATTATATTCACTAAATCACTTTTTTTCAATATTTTAATACAATGACAATTTTTCTGTGTGTTTGAATCTGTCCAGAAGCAGTCAGTGGTTGTGGAAATTCCTAACCTAGTTTGAAGTGGTGCAGGGTGCACTACTTTTGTCTCATTCAAAATTCCATTTCAGTAACCTAAGATGGGTTGCAAGGAGGCTGAAATGGACTAATAAATTACTATCCCTCTCACCCTCACTTCTGCCTCTTTTTTCTATTTTTAGATACTACCACTATTGCATTATCTCAAAATTCAAACAAATGTTATTGCAGGAATAGGTCATGACTCCCTGCAAAATCCAATTCCCTTCTTCCCCTAAAAATAGTATTAGAAAATGTACCAAGAAAATATATGTCTTTGCCATACATTGCTTCCATACACCCACAATAAACCAAATTTCCAATCAATTACTTTTAAGTGGTTAAGATGAAGAGGAGACATTCTGGATGATAACAAAAATCTTTTTGAGCTCAAAGTGAGGGTAGAAATGAAGAGGGGAGAAGATCAGCAACATTTCACCCAGGGCTGGACTCCAGAGTAATGTTCAAGTTCCTGTTTGCTCAAAAAACAAGTATGTATTCCTCCTAGAGGGAAGAAAGAACAACAGATGGACCCAGAAGATGCTGGTTTCTTACTCCAGTAAGTTGCTAAACCGTGTGATCAGTTTTCAATAGAATTTTCTAGCACAGGAAGCCTTGAGCTCTTTAAAACTTCAGTTTTGAAATCATTTAAATGTAGAAAAGTTCAACATGTACAAACCAGAAACAATAAAACCCAATCCCATTAAGTGAAGAAATTTAATAGAAAAAGGAATCTAGGCACATGTTTCTTCATACTGTGAAACAAGAAAGTATGTCATGTCCTTTAAAATAATGAAGCAGCAAAGGTACTACAGAACACAGCTGTTAACAAAATTCAATTTCAATTGAGTGATAAAGAGCAGAACTTCCTGGCTACAACTCAATATGCTGATGATTTGGGCATTAAAAATTTAAAATAAAATGAAAAGGGATTGGCAGTTTATGTTCAGGGAAGCAAAGGAGACTCCTGCCACTTCTTCATTTATTGTAAATGTATTAGGAGCTAATTCAGTGGGCCAAAATTTCCAACAGCATTAAAATAGTGTGCACTATTGCAACAAAATGACTATAAAACAGCATGAGAATCAAAGAAGGTAAGGTGAAATGAATATATATCTTTTATTCAAATTTCCTGCTAATAAACAGCTGTTGCGCAATTTCAAATGCTTAGTTCAGTTCAATTTTATATGTCTGGAAATAAAAGTAAAAGTCAGGGATGGATCTTCATCTGATATAAAGCTCTCTGTATGCCTTGTGTGGAGCTCAGACATGTTATGGACTGAGGATTCAGACCATTAAGTTTAATGCAGTTTTTTGCATGGGGCAATCACTATTGATGAAGCATTAACATTTGTAGTACATGAATGCCTCTGAATGTGATTTTTACTAGAGTTTTCTTAGTATTTTTTCATGATCTTTCACTGTAAAAGGAACATTTTTAGATAAAAATGTATAAGAATGATGAACATGTATTTGCTCATGCTGGCATAAATACTTTGACAATGTAAGTTTCTGGATAAAGCTCATAAGTATGTGAAGATCATTACAATCCTTTTTTGGATAATGCCAGTCTCAAGTTCAGACATTAAATTCCCTGCAATACATCAGTCTGAGAATATTCTAGAGAGATCTTCCAGAGAGATCATATAAAATAACATTTATGATTTAGGATTCCTACAAAACTTGAGAACAAAATATAATTTTCAACCAGTTAGAATTTAGAGCCTGTATAAATAGTTATAGAGGATCAGTACTGCAGGGCTGAAGCTTCTGAATCTCTTCACATCTCTTAGATCAGGTGCAGAAGATAAGTCCATGAGCAATGGACCTATTCACAGTCCTTTTCTACTTTAATTTGCTGAGCATTCACCTTCCGCATAACATTTCTCATTCACATAAGTAAAATCAACACATCATACAACACATCATGGAAATAAGTCAACCAGATAAAAATGAAAGAACTCACAGCTGTGTCACAGATCTTTCTTACCTGAACATCTCAGCAGAAATCAAACGCCTCTGGCCATGTGTCTCATGGGGCTGGCGTGACAAAGAACTTTCTGACTGGACCTATAAATTTGCTTTTGCTGTCTGTAATACAATGTAAGAAATGAGCTGGATATAAACTTTACAGGGGTAATGTTTCCTTGATAAAACTGCTTCTATTCCAGAGTTTTTGGCAATATGACATTAAATAATTCTTAGTTCTTGTGTCTGAAGCCCACCACATAACACAAGCAATGCAATACAGTTTGTATAGCCCATAAGACATTATGATAGCAAAACAAAGCAGAACCATCTGCTTAACCTAGTGCAGCACCAGTAGCCCCAAAGATATCAGAAAGACCACTTCATATAGGTGAGCATAGCAAAAGCACAAGTCTTTTCCATATGGGAGAGTTACAGTGGAAAAATATCTGGTCAAGCTTCTGAGCTCCAAAACAATCTACTGGCAATAGCAACAACCATGTGCAGTAATTTCCAGTTACTCTAAGGACCACCCATCATGGATCAGTTAAACCAATTCAAGTCCTATTTTCATGGCTAGTGGGATACAAGCAGCTATGAAAAAATAAAGAGCAAATGGTAAGGGAACGACCAGACCCTGCTCAGTGGTGCCCAGCAATGGGACAAGAGGCAACAAGCAGGAACAGATGCACAGGAAGTTCCACCTGAACATGAGGACTAATTACTTTCCTTAACATTGACAGAACACTGGAACAGATCCCCCAGAGTGGGTGGAGTCTCCCTCACTGGCAATATTCTATAACCATCTGGACACAATCCTGTGCCATGTGCTCTGGGATGACCCTGCTTGAGCAGGGAGAGGGGACCTGATGACCCACTGTGGTCCTTTCTAACCTGATACTTTCTCAGATTCTGTGAAAATGCATAATTTTTCTCTTATAATTAGAGAAGGGAAGCTTTTCAAAGCTTTCAAAATATTGATAATATCCTCACTTAGAAATAGGCCACATGACATTTGACATTATTCCTAAGTTACCATGTCAAAAATATTATTTTTGATCTGTGGAGTGCCTGAGTTATGATCTAACTGAAATGTTGCTTTTGAGCATATCACCACTTTTATATTAACTCGCTCTCACATGCCAAAATCTCCAGCCATCTCTCTTAAATTGTTAACTAGTAAACAATGCATATTATATCAAAGTATTCCACCAGTTCTAACAATAGGGCTGCTCTCAGTGTCTAGTGTGTACTTTTGTAAACAGCAATGCCTTAGAAAATTAGACTTCGGAAAACTAAAAGTGAAATTGTTTATTTTCTTAGTCTTCAGTAGCAATAGTGTAGTTCATATGCATTTTACACTAGAATTTAAAGGCAATTAAAGCAGCTACTATAGTAGCAGTTTATGATCCAAGGGAGAGTTTTGCTATTTAAAGCAGGTTGTTCTTTTTATGTATTTATAAGTTGTCTTGACAACCAGAAATCTTTAATTTTCACAAATTTTAGTTTTGGTTCACCATGCCACTAATTGTTATTTCCCAGGTCCCTGAAAATCTGTATTTCAATCAAATACCAGCACCTACTACATTAATCAACATTAGTGGCATTAGTGATAAGGAGTTCAAATAAACCACACAGCTTTAGTATGGCTTGGAAAGTAAGCAATTCCTAAGGGAACATAATAAAATCATTTCATGGCTTCAAGTTGTCCCAGAGTGTAATGGAGGAAAAATTGCAGTTTTTACTGCTTGTACTGATCAGAACTCTGGGTGAATGAACAATTCCGAAAATATCTCAGCAGGAATTTATTCTGTGTATAGCCTTAACCTTAGTATCTGCCCTCTTCAGCTGATACTAATATTGAGTAGCTGTCAACATCAATATGCAATTAAAGGAGGAAAAAGGAAAAAATGTCAGAAGTAGAGCCCTGTCTGAAAACTTTTCAGTTTCAATAAATAATTGACAAAAACAGAACTACTTGCCTTAAAGTAGTAAATGGCAACTAAGACTCCAAGGTAAGCTAAGCCTCACAACTTTCTTAAACAACCAGTACATATCCTACATTTTTTTACATACCTGACATCTATTTGCACTTTCTTGTCCCATCAAACTTACCTTATTAACTTACTCAGCTGACAATCAGGACAGAAAGCACATAGATTAATGAAAACATCTGGTGTCTTTTCAAAAAAAGACCAATTGATAAAGAAGATGCATTGAGAGAATTGTGCAGTACAGGAGGACTGTGAGACTGGAATCTGCCTGGTTGTGCTGATAGATTTTCATCCTACTATTTCCCCCCAAGAAAAAGATAAATATATTCCATAATATTTAACCTGTGCTGCAAAGGATGGAAAGCCCCTCATAATAACAGAGAATGATTTTCTAAAAAAATAAATTTAATTTAAGAACAGTCTAGGGTTTTTGAAAATAATGCATGGTTTACCAGACCAACTTTATACTCATTAAAGTACAGATGTGTTAGACAAGTGCCTAAACTAATATTAAGAATGTGATTTCAAGCAAGTGTAGATAGAAATAGGGGCTGTCATTGCCTTTTTCTTCCTATGACTGTTTCAAACACATTTTAATTTTTAATCTAAAACTGCATATTATTATAGTGTAGATGTCCAAAGAATATTTTTGACCATAATTTCTTTAGGTTAACAATGCTGATATCAACCTTCACTATAACAGGTTAGCTTGCATCCAGGAGGAAGTGATATATATCTGCTTAATATCAAGCATATGATCAGCAAATTTATAAGCTCCTAGGATACGTAAAAGAAGCACCTGTATATGGTGTACTCAATTAAAACCAGCATTAAGAAAATTTAATAAAAAATATACATCCTAGTTATAGCAAAAATAGAGCCTTGCACTTGTGTGCAGTTAAATGCACATCTTATGATGCATAAGGGGGTTCAACTTGGGTTTTTTTTAACTTAGAGACTTGGTCCAATCTCATTTCCTGAGGTAACTCATTGCCCTTTTAGGCTCATCTTCACTCATCACAACTTGTGTTTTCTCAGAAGGAATTCAGAAGAAAATCCACATCATTTTATAATTTTTAGCAGTTAAGAAAATAATTCCTTTTTAAAACAGAACATAGTATTTTTGTAGTTCATGCTTCAGCACTTTGCTTACAGCTGAACCTGTAATAATTTAATATTAGCAACAAAAGGAGGCATGGAACATTTAAGCTGAACTTTATTATGGTTAGTGGACCATGTTATTAAATACATATTATTAAAGAGACATCTTTTCAAATTCCATTGACTTTTAGGTTGCAAGGAACACAATGAATATAGATTTAATGGCATACTTAAGGTCTCACCTAGACTAAAACCCATTACCTGGAGTAACTAAATACAAAGCTTTAGCAGAAATACCATATGCACAACTCTAAATAGTGAAAAAAAAAAATTATGACATAGTGGAACTTCTTTTTCTGAGTAGGCAATACCCAGTCCTCTGCCCACCCTTCACCAGCTGCAGACAGGACTGCTTTGGACTACACTCAAATACTTGGTATGTTTCCTGCTCTGTTAGGCAGTTGGCTGAGGACAGTGATTTGAGGTAGAGCACATTCCCTTGCTTTTTGACAGCTGGATGCATGACTGCTTGGGAATTAATTTGAGTAATCTCATCTCTGAGAAGCTTGGGAGCTTCAAGTAACTGCTTTTATGTCAAATACAACGACTGAATTTTTAGCTTTCTCTGAAGAAAACTCAATTATTCTTTTTAGGCACAGTAAAAGACAAAGAAGTTGGAGTTTGCCTTAGCTTATACTATATAAAGCTTATAGCTTTATATGAAGCTTGTCAAGAGCTTCATATAAAGGGCAAATTGCATTATATAGCTCTACACTTACATATTCCTTCTAAGCATAAATTTTCTTCACCTTCCCCAAAACAAGAGTGTAAAACATTATCTAGGTGAATGTCTCTCCTTCAAATTCTTTGGTCACTATGGAAAAAGTCAGTCCACACTCAGACCATCTGAGAAGAACATGAATTTATTCTCTTATGAATGGAAATGAAATGTTTGAACATCCTAAATTTGTATCTTGTTAACTTCAATTTGCAAATGGGCCAGAATAACATTGTGAATTTCACTACAGTATAACAACATCTTGTATTTCAGAGCCTTTTCTTTGAAAATTTGTCACAACTAGTATTTGATCTAGATTGGGTTTGCTGACAGATCAAGTTGTCTTACAAAATTAGCCAAATGAAATGTTAACCATTCCTTATTATTTCTATGGAACACCTCCATGTGGATTTCAGGATGCCCTTATTTGAGAAATAATCTATTTATTTATTTATATAATACATTTTGTACATTATACTTATGAAGTAAACAAAGATTGGTTCAGGAAATCACACTAATTGGCATGAAAAGTTATTTCTAGAAATAAATGCATAATCACAATCTGAATAGCTTTACTGTGGTTATGGAAAGAGTAACTATCAGCCACAATTCCTATAAAAATTCCTATAATTAAAAGATGTTTTTCTGTTGATTCAAAGTCATAGATTTCCATTTTTAAATACCACATTTTTCCATTCTTAAAAACATATTTTTAGTCTCCATAGATTTTTTTTTCAAATGTAGCACAGGAAAAATGCTTGAAGAATCTGATTGCTATTTTTTCAACATTTGCCCAAAATAGAAGAAAAATAAGAATAGATGATGACAATATCCAGCTTGCATTTCCCAGACTGCAGAACAATCTGATACTACATTATAGACTTTTGACACTAAGGAATTTTCCTGGGGACAGAACATGATAAAATCAGCCCCCCCAAAAAATTATATTAAATACACTCTGCAATGTTCTTCCTGTTATGACCCTGATAGAAGTCTTTTGTTTAAGGAAATATTTCCTTATGATCTAATCTTACAAATCCTGGTTAGATAACTAATTCACACTGAAATCTGAAGGTCTAAAGAGCCTCATGATCTTCAAGTCTTCTAACAAATTACGGGATTCCAATATTGTAAGATATAAATCCTGATTTTTATTTATCCACTACATTAGATTATATCTGGGCTGCTTTGTCTATGACTTTAAAGGAAAATCTGGGATCATAAAAAAACCCCAGCCAAACCCTGTCAAGGGAAGAGCAATAATATAGGAGAATGTCTGGGTCACTTGTTCCCACAATGCAGAGAAATCTAAACCATACAGGTGAAACTTTCACACCACTGCAGCTTTGGGGGAAAGTGATATTGACTTCAGAGAGTCCAAGACTAAAATTGAAGTACAGGAGAACATATGTATGTTAGAAGTAGGGTGAAGGATCATATGCTGTGTCATTATGAAACTATTCACCCTTGTATCTTCTATATATTCTTCAAAACAGAGCTCTTTTAAAATCTGAATTTATAATTTATTTCTTGTCTTTTCTCAATTTCAGCACAATGAGAAATGGCTGATGTTCTCCTATTAAGCTCAATATTAACTTCTAAAAGCAGAGATTCATAACAAACCAACCTTTTTGAGTTGAAGGGCACAGTAATTGAAAAACATCTAATAGCGTCTCTTTCCTTGAAGAAAGCAAACAAAAATCCAGCAACAGAGTAATGAATTTTGGAGTAACCATGAGCTGTTAAATGAACACAGGTGGCTGTTTCCACATGTAAGCTATTTGTAATAGACTTCAAATTAGCAGGAGGAAGGTAAAAGCTTCAAACACATTTGAAATCTCACAAGTGTGAAAGACTTCATAAATCTAACTGAAATAAAGGTGATTAATAAGTGTCCTTTACCTAAATGAGTTACCAGATGCACTGATTCTCAAGTGTAAAAAATAATAATTTAAGAAAATATAAGAAAATTACTCTGGAAAAACTAGGTATTATTGATGCAAAATGGCTCACAATACTTTGTGTTAGCCTACTAAGTTACAAGTGAGTAATTCTTCAAAGACTGTATTAAGAGCTCTAGCAAGGAGTCATAGACCCAGTGATAGAGCTTCAGCTTCTCCAGCACAATTTTTTTTTTTTAATCCCTAGGAGATATCAGATACACGATCTATCCAAGCAACAGAGCTAAGTAGCTACTGTGGTCAAGGAAGGCCTTCAGGAGTATAGAAGACTGATTTCTGTTATATATTTTTTTCATTGTTTTTAATTTTCAAAGATCACAGACTTAAAATCATAAGGTCATGGAATGGCCTGGCTTGGAAGGAACCTTAAAGATCATCTCATTCCATCCCCTTGCTATGAGCAGGGACACCTTCCACTAAACCAAGTTGCTCAAAGTCCTGTCCAATATTTCCTTGAACGTGTCCAGGGATGGAGCAGCCACAACTTTTCTGGGAAAACTCTTCTAATGCAAAGTAAAGAATTTTTCCTAAACTCAGATTTAATAATTTCAATTCTGTGATGAAAAGCCTTGATAAAAACAATGGCCAAAGTTAAGAAGCAGACAGGTACTTTTAATCACTTCAGAATTTAAGATCTTTTGTAACCTAAATTAGTTGTCTAGCCAGCTCAAGACATTTAGTCAGAAAGATCTGGTTTAAATATGTGAGTGGTTATTTTGTCAAAGTAGTTTTGCCCTTGGCATCACTGTGTTTTGTTCAGAGTAACAGCAGTATTCAATGAACCCTCTGCTGGGACAATTATATTACTGGTCATCATGTTATTGACTTGTTCACAGTAATTGGATGATTTGTATTAAAACTTGCCTACCATGCATTTAGGTGGATTATCATGAAAGAGACATAAATTAATTTTTATCCAGAATGAGAGTATGCATTCATTGAGTCATCACAAAACCACTGTATTTATGTTTACTCTCCATCCTCATCCAAGTTCAGCCTCAGGTGTTGACAAACAATTCAAAACATTCTTGATGTGAGTTGTCATTCTCTAAATATGTGCTTTTTGTGTGTTTATTGAAACAAATACCTCTGTATGCTTTAACACATTCATCAGAAGAAAATCACTTTCCATTAGGTCTTTGCATTCCACTAAGAACATTAAAAAAAATATACCAGAATGAAAATACGAACAGGAAAAATGCAAAAGTCCTTTTTTCCCACAAGCAAACCAGGGCACCTAGAGCACAGAACTGATCAAAAATCACCTTTATGACTTCACATTTCCAGCTGTACAAACACTAAAAATTCAACTTCTGATTACCAGAGATATGTTTTCACAAGGTTTCAGTGGCTGAGACCCAGTAAAAAACACTGCTTGATTAGGGAAGTGAGGTGACAGTTGGTATGAGAGAAGGTGAGATCACAAGAGCATTGAGGTATCAACTTTCTCCAGACAGTAACTTCAGAGTAGGAAAAACCTAATTAGAAGGAAAAAACAAGAACAAGATTATTGATGTCTTTTTTTGTTGATTAAAACATTTGACTACAGTCATAAAACAGATTTTAAAAAAAATATATTGATCATACAGTGAAGATTTTGAAGGCTTCAATATTAAGTTTGTGAGTTAGTTCATTAATTAGTCCACCTTGGATTTGGGTCAGAGTGAGGGCAGCAAAAAAATTAACATACTGATTGAGGGAAAAAAATCTAAGAATAAAATACATAGCAACTGCTTTGTCTTTGTCACTACTTTTATTGGTTTTAAATCAAGAAGAAAAAGTGATTCATTGAAAGTATTTTTGTGTTTAACCCATATCTTATTTCTCACAATTTTACTTGAGTAATTTTTTTTGGAAAGAAATTTTAGCATTCCAAGCCAAAATGGATCTTCTATGCCCATCAAGATTTTGACTAATGCTTGTATAACTTTATGCAGTTTACAAGCCTGATGTGACTGATCAAAAAAATTAATTAATTGAATTTAGAGAACAACAATAATGTAAGAAAATTGGCCCTGCTCTGAACCGATAACTCGCAAGCAAATTTTTTCCTCATATCAGAATTCATCCATTATTCGTGAGAATTTCTAGTTAAGGAAAATGTAATGAGAAAAACAATGTGGGTTACTCCTATATGGCAAAAAATCACAGAAACAGGACCTCAAAAATTATGTTCAGTGCTACAGTCTTTGATGCCCTTACAAGGAAAAGAAAAAGCCAGATATGAGGAAGGCACTACTAACTTATATAGTAAGTATATGCTTTTGTCTGATCTTTGTTGATGTCAGTTTTTTTAAATGCTAACTGCTTATGGATGGGGTGTCACTGATGTAAAACGACAGGGCACAAACAAAATCTTGGAACTAAAATAAAACACATAGAAGACTGACAAGATGAGTGAGACACTGACTGTAACTACATGCTGCCAGGTTTATGGACAAAGTAGTCTTTAGGAAAACTTTAGAGAAATAACAGCACCATCAGCTGGCATTATCAGGATTGTTCATCTTACTGTTCTCTAAACAAGGAAGTGTGACCCATACTGCAAATCACTGAATTATCAATTTAATCTGACAGGCACTTTTTTCTGTTTTCTGATCCTCAAAGTCTTGCAGACACACACATCCCCAAAATTTAACTGTAAAACATTGTTCCTTTCAGGCGATTAACACTTGATTGAAAAGTCACCCTTTCCAATATTTCATCCACTCACAAAAACTTTAAAATTTTTCTGTGTGAAAATCCAAGCTTGACTTCTTTCATTTCCCTCCTTGGTACTTCTGTTTCATCCTGAATGCTTTTGAAGCAGGCAACAGTCCCATCCACTAGCCAGGATCCACCTATCCCACTGGGAGCATGCCATCAGCTAGACTGGTGTAGATAACACAGGAACTTCACCCATCTATGTAATTAAAACTAATTCCCCTACAAATTTTCCTTGTCAACAGGGCCCAGCAAATGCTCACTGTATGTGGTCAGATGTAGCAAGCTGTTGTGACAAGTCTTTCTTCCTTAGGAGATTCTTGTGCGTGCTGGTACCTCTGGAAAAACACATTAAAGGGAAAAATGTGAAAAGCCACAAAAGTCAAAAGGAAGAATGTCAGCACTGACAGTTGCAGGTGTAAAAGTCTGTTATATAGTGTTTACTTACTGACACCACCAATCGCTGTTATATCTTTATTAAGTCTCCTTCCATCTTTGGCATAACTAAAAGCATGATCTTAATCAAATTTGGTAAGAGAAAAATTTAGACTAATATTTTTTCTCAAAGACAAAAAGCCCTCAGAAATTTATTTTATATCTGGTTTTGGTTTTGTTGGAGAAATGTTCAGCAAATTCAATTAAAGGAAAAAGTGCAGTTAATAAAGTGAAGAGACTAACAGTAATCAGATTATAGGGTTTTTTAAAGTCTTTATTTTCCATGGAGTCATTTGATTTCTCCAGAGAGACACATTATGTGTTTTACATTATTTTTCACACATCTCTGGGAATAACTTGTACGTAGTCTTCACCAACACACAGCTTTGCCTTATTATAATTCCATTTGCATGCAGTTAGGCAAAAAAAATAACCTTGTGTGTATGCTGTCAGCTGGAGAGGCAAAGAATATTTTTTTCTTTAAAACTTCAAATGTAATTTAATCCTTAATAGCTGCTGCTCTAGCATTTGTCCCTGTTTTAGGTAGAATAATAATGGATTTGCTCAAGGATAATTTAGGCATTAAGTGCCTATACAAATGCTTTCTGTCCATAAGTAGAAAAAAAAATTAGATAAAGGATGTAACTGACCCTGTTGTCTTCAGTGAAAAGTATATAGGGAAGTCAAGTGTATATCTGTGAGTTTTTCTGAAGCAGGTACAGTGTCAGAAGGAGAAAAAGCATAGAAAGCCATAAATAGTAACAAAATGTTAATAGAATAAAAACGGATTTTTTTAAAATTAGTGGAAATATATTTTTCTATTACACCGGAAAATACAGATTTTTATGTTTCCATTAGAATATCTCACTATGACGGAATACACTAAACAAGTATATCATCCAACTGTATACTTGACTCCATAATCCAAATGTACATATGGAAATAAACTCAGCTACCAAAAACTGCTGTAATGCAAAGGAGCAGCAGTAAGGGAAGAAACTCAGGATAGTGACATTAGCAGAAACACTCTCAATAGGAAATTATCAGAAAAATGGGACTAGGAATACAGAAATAATAAAAGACCATACGTCAATTATTTACAAATCTTTTTCACTTGCAAAAAGTACACACATATGAAAAAGAATGTTTGTTAGATTTCTTCACTGCAAGTTATATGACATCTCTGAATACATGCTAAATGTATACAGAGTCCTGCAGTACAATACCTGGTATTTAGCATGCTAAAAATAAATGTTGAGATTGCAGTATTCAAATTGTACGCAAAATCTCCTCAGCTGCATAAATTTAATCATACATCCATACGTAAGATTCTGAAAAGTAAAATAAGATACAAGTAAAATAAAATAAAATAGAAGTAAAATAGAAGTAAAATAGAAGTAAAATAAAAGTAAAATACAAGTAAAATAAAAGTAAAATACAAGTAAAATAAAATAAAATAAATACACAATCTCTCTTTTTTCAGGAAAGGACTCCAAACTTTTACTGCACTGTGTACATACAAAATACATCAATGGAAAAGCGAAGTACTGTAATTTTTTTTCTGCTGGGACTGTCTATTGCTGCACTGATGATTACAATATAGTATTTTATGTTACTATTAGACTATTTTTTTATTTGAACACACTGTGCTGCTGCTTTTAGTAAGTAATATTTTTGCTCAACTCCACCTGAGTAATATAAATACCATAATAATCAAGTGCCATTACTGGGATATGTTTTGTAGCAGGCAGAAATCACACATCTAAATGCAAATGTATACCATTATAAAGATGTCCTACAATACTTATTATGGGCCCATTTGTACTGAACCGTAAAGGAGGGGATCATCATTGCAATAAATGGATAGTGTGATGTTGGCTCTCACAAATGTTAAAAGTATAAGGTTGAAAGAAATTCTGTGTGGATCTGGTGTTTTTATATAAATTTTGTAATGTTGAAAGTTTATTTCATTTGAGTTACTGTTATGTTTGGTCACAGTTTTGGAGACAGGCACAAAACTGAACACACCAAGGTCATGCAATAGCAGCCAGTGTTTATTCAGGGACACTCCCTTTTATAGGGGGTTCAAAATTCCCATGCTTGGACACCTGATTGGTCGAGGCATTGGCACCGCCCAGCTCACTGGCCAATGAGATGTTTGCATTCAGGACTGAATGGGATTGGCTGGGTTTCCCACCTTGAGTTTGAACCCAACCAATCGTTGTCTCACCCAGGGACTCCTTCACTTCTATTCTCTAACAAACTGGGCTAGCCAAATTGAGGTTCTGCTGTGGCCAAATTTACCTGTGCAGCTTCAGACTGGCTGTAGCTGTGACAAAAGCTGGTCTCCAACCAATGAGAAAGTTGAAGCACAAAGGACTGCACAGACTCTGAGAGGCAGGACGAAGGAGGAGCTGTGCTGGAAGACTGACATCTGCACAAGTGTGGGGAGGCTTGGCTTAACAAGGGATTAGTTTAACATATATAAGGATTGTCACAGGTGTGGATGGTGTGCTTCTAGCTGCAGCTAAGCACCCAATGCTCTCCCTTTTTCCTTATTCATTCCCTGGTTGTGGTTCAAGAAACCTTTTAAAATTTTAAAAGCAAAGCATCATTTCTCATGCTATTCTTTATAAAATCGACTTGCATGTTGTATAAATTTTGTATTTGTCCCATCACACCGTAAAAGACGGAATCAGGAAGGATTCTTTTTAATAGATTTCTCAGCTGAAAATAAAGCCCAAACACAGCAATATTATATCTCAAAAACTGTTTCTTGATAAAGGAGGGTAAGTGTTCCTACCAAAAGGGGATAGAAATGAGTGCAGATAGGGAAAAAGAGAAACAGAAGACAGGGACAGCGTTATCATCAGAACACTGGCGCTCTGTCAGCATCAGCACAGCAAACAGTGCATGCATGTTGCAAGCATGAACCAAGTTGCAGAATTTACCTCCACCCTACAACAATACTCCTATTGGTATCTTTTGAATTTCACTTACTCTTTTCTTTAAATATCCATATTTTGCTCTTACTGCTTTGGTGGGTGTTGCAGCTTTCTCATATTCTTGGATTCTTGGAAGTACTGATGTGTGTTTGCAGACACACATCAGGGTAATAGAGAGACAAGATCACCCTCAGGAACATCCAGAAGGAAAACACACTGTGATTAAACTGTAACAACTGTTGCAGAAACCTGTTGCTAAATAAAGCATCATTTCTGTGTTCCATGTTTAAAAATCCTGAGAGGGAGCATAAACTAATTGCTTGTAATTTTTTGATAGACAGAGGTCACTAAAACCTGGCTGTTGAGACTGCCAACTAAAATATGCATTTTACTAATTCTATGGGAGGAATGAAGAAGGGAGGTCTTTAACCATCACACAAGAATAGACATTTTGAAAGTAAGTTTTATAATTTGCCTCAGGGCTAGAGTTCATGCATTTCATTGTTAAAACATGCAACAGGCCCCAAGCTATTAAAGAAATTAAATTCAGGAACATTATTGATCTAAAATTTATAATTAACAGATGGCATTGTAGAAGTCTCTTTGGGCATTAGGAGATTTGATTATATTTAGAAGTAATTTGGTGATTTAATGATTGATCAGCATTTATAAATAACTTACTGATGTTCTGACATTGTCTGAGGTTATCTTTTCTTGATATTTCTTAACTAATTTAATAAGTTCCATCATACTGTGTAAAATGACATAAATATTCAATAGCACAAATTTTTTAAAACTTGTGAGAATCTGGGGAGATACAGGGAGATGACTAAAGAAACCTAGATTTATCAGGGTTTAGGCAAGAGGAGGGAGAAAGAATTAACATTTTACTTGTTAATATCCAGCTGGAAATAAGATCAGGAAAGTTTGAGCAATTGTATAAATAAAATCAGACAAAGTTTTGACCTACAATTCTCTTCTAAAAAAAAAGAGGTTTCTTTTCTTCTTCCTTTCATTGATCAGTGGTGGCAATTGGATAATAAAAATAGCTGTTCTGTAGCATCTGACCATTACTTCTTTCAATATCACCTATTCCAGGTGTGCCATTTTTAAACAGGCATATCTTATCTTACTCTGCAAGTATCTAACTTATTTCAATCCATTACGAATAAAAATTTACACATTAGAAACCATACACTGTTTCTTCTCTCACTTCAACATATATTACTTCTTCTTTATCACAAATCCCAAGTTTTGCATGCTCCATTTCAGGTTTTTACACATGCAAAATACTTATATGTAAATCTGCCGTCCTAAAACAGTTAGAACACTTGTAAAACATATAACTAACTAACAGCTCTTGACCCTCTCATAAATGTGGAGTTCTGAGAAATTTGCAAAAGAGGCATGAGGAAAAATATTAGGGAGGAAAAATAAAAAATTTCACTTATTTTAAATAGTAATTTCCATTCATAGATTCTTATGAAATATGTAGGGTTCCTAACATTCTTCAGTGAAACAAAATATCAAAATTGAGGTGCTTATTCATTTTCCTCTCATTACTGCAGACTTTGATAATAACCTCATAAAGTTCTGAATAATTTATGGCACCACCTTTCTCAGTACCTCCGAAGAGAGAAAAGGAATCTTCATTGAATGACCTTTCAAGCACAAAGCCTTTTTCCACACACATAAGAAAAGCTTTATATTTATAATGGCACTGTTAAGGATAGTTTTAGTGATAGATGGAACTTTCAATTAGACCAGTGTGAAGCCATCATATCTGAAAAGGATAAATTTTAATGCTCATTTTCTGTAGCTGAGAGAAGCTTCAGTTTCTTTGTGAGTTTTAAAATCTTTAAATGTCAAGTGAAATAAGCCAACACAAGAGCTCTGAGAATTCTGAAGTCTGAAATTTCCCTAGTTCATGAAAATGATTGAATTTGCCATTATTTTTGATATAAGAACTTGTACTGGTACTGCAAGAAGGATGGAAAAGCCCTCTGAGATCTTTGAGTCCAACCATTATCCCAGCACCACCATAGTCACCACAAAACCATAATCCTGAGTGCCACACCTGTCAGACACTGAAATGTTATAGTTTATGACTTAAACATTTTCATGAAGGACTTTTTAAAACTGCATTACAGAAACTGCAGAGAAGACCACTGTAACCTGGATAGGCTTTCCAACTGAGGCTTTATGCTGATGAAGATAAGGTAAAGTAACAACTC